>JAABKJ010000266.1:359265-412177 GCA_011634705.1 Andricus grossulariae
CTAGAAATCTCATATTTTTTCTTAGAAATGCAACAGTTTCTCAAAAAGTAATTTCTTTTGGTTGAAGATTCCACTAATTGGATAAAAGTTGAAGTACTTTGTAAAAAATCTATTTTTTTTAGATAACGATTCATGATTTGATTTAAAAATTTATCTCTGGTTCAAAATTTTACGATCCTGTTGAAAAATCGTTTTTTTTTATTGAAAAATAGTTTTTTGAACTGAAAATTCAACTGTTCCATTTTTGTTTGAAAATTAAATTCCTTGGTAGAAATATGCACTCTTTTGTTAAAAATCCATGTTTTTGTTCAAAGATTCAAGTACTTGTTTAAAATTTGAATCATTTCAAAAAAATAAATTTATTTGGCTTATGTTTTATCATTTTTATTAAAAATTGATCTCTGCTTTAAAATTTTCCGATTTTATTGAAAAATCGTTTTTTTTTTGTTTAAAATTAATTTTTGAAACTGAAAAGTTAACTAATCCAATTTTGGTAGAAACTGACAGCCCTGTGTTAAAAATTCAAGATTCGTCATTTCAATAATTTTTTCGTTCACAATTGAAAAAAAAATTAATATTTAAAAAATATTGATTTTAGACCAGTAGACAAAAAAATTAACATCAAAATTATTAACGACAAGACCTAATAGAGAACCTCAACATCAAAAAATTAAAATTCATAATTTCAGTTGAGAATTTATTAATTTGATTAAACGTGTAACTATTTCGTTAAAAATTATCTGTTTCTTAGAAAATTTGTTTTTTTCAGCTGAAAGTTTAGCTGTATTTTGTTAAAGATTCTTCTTTTTTGGCAAAAAATAAATCTTCTTGGTTTAGATTTCTCTTTTTGGTTGAAAATTCAACTATATGATTGAATCTTTGACTTGTTTGTTAGAAATTTATTTTTTTGGTTGGAGATTCATAATTTTAATTGAAATTTTATCTCTTTGGTTGAGTATTAACTGTATTTTGGTTAAAAATTATTTTTTTGTTAGCTAAAAATTGAAATATTCAATTCGAAGGTTCATTAGTTCAGTTAAAAATACATCTCTTTGATCAACAATTCTACTATTTGGTCTAAAATTCATTTTTTTCAGTTCAACCTTTTTTTGACTGAAAATTCATCCTTTTTAGTTTAGTTGCAAATTCAACTGATTGTTAAACATTTATGTATTTTACTCAAAAATCAACGTTACTTAATCATTTTCTGTTGCTCACAAGATCTTGTAAATCTTCCGGTAAATCTAGGTTAATCTCTCAAATCGCTTTTAGAAAAAAAAATTTCAGAGCCAGTTTAGGCGTTAATGTGCATGCATAGATATACATGATTTGATCGTCACATCCCTGCTTTAGTTTTATAAATATTATGTTGTTCATGACTATAACCCACGAATTTCAATAGAAAATATAAAACAACTTCCACTCAACAGATATGAATGAAGTTGTGTAAACATTGATTCTGGACCCTCAAAGTGGATCATTTTGATCTGAAGATAATAGTCAGGATGATGTACAATGGCTTGATATCCCATGATTTACTATGTTCTAATAATAAAATTGACTCATTCAATTTTCGTAAATTTCCGTAAACCAGGGCTAATCTGGACAGTGTGGGTTAATTCGGAACACCCGGAACTTTACATTTCATGACTTGATATTTCTTTTTCTGTGTAAAAAAACCTTACCCCACATCTTCTACTATGCTCTGTTTTACGTTTCGTAAAGATAATATAAATTAATTTGACCTTCCTGAATAAAAATTGAAGCCAACATGACATCTTGACACCAACTACCTTCACTTGTGGCTACTATGTTTTGTATATTCAACCTTGATGTATAATGTCCAGTCTTTGCAGTTGTTTTGAATATCAACTCACAAAGCAAAATAGACAAAAAGAGACATGGATAGAAGTTGTAATGGCTTGGAAAAGAGAAAGAGAGTGCTGGATAAAGAAGAGCGTTTTGTGCGCAGCGCGCAAAGATGCCTTTGAATCTTTAATTCCCTTTGAAACTCTCATTCTGGGAGCAAAATGGCTAGAACGAGCGGTATTCTTCGACTGAATGACGTATTGAGCGAGTTTTGTATGCCGTGTCTGCGTGTAGCTCGTGCTCATCCATTCCCAACACCCCCTCCCACCCTTTATCATTGCTCAAGGAGGTTTTCTTTATTTTCGCCCTGCCATTCTTTATCTGCGTTAAGCCGAGGCGAGATACGTCCGGTGAGTCCTGATTCTTGTAGCAATTACTCGCTCTGCCTTAATTGGCTTGATTATTGAAAAAAGCAAAGTCTGTCCATGAATGTGAACGAGGGTGTTTCCGAGTCTTAGTCGCAAAATTGACAGTCGTCAGGGCTTAATTAGCCATTGAATCTTTACCACAGCCTTCTGTCCTTCATTAAAGCCACAGGGTGGCGAATTTCTTTGTAAATTAATCGTGTTTACTGAATCGTGATTTCATTGGTTTGGACGAGGCTGAAAAGTTCTTTTGCAGGGATAAAGTGGAGTTTATTGTTTCTGGAATTCAAATTCGAAGGGTGAATTTCTGTTACTGTTGGGGTACGTTCTATATAGGTGAAGACAGAAAAACAATTTCTTTGCAGATTTAAATAGCTGAACATGATCTTACAATTGTAGATCTATAATACTGGTATGGTTTGCGGATGTTCATCCCTATGGTATTGATCCCTATCTCGTTAATGGAAAACATTGTTTTGAAAGAACCATTTATATATTTTGATTAAGTGTTGTTAAGACACTGTGTTTTTGCAAATTTAGATAGTTCCTTAACTTGAAATATTGTAAATATGAACTTAGATATCTATTAAAGTATTCGTAGCATTTTTTTAGATAGTCCAATTTTATTTCATCTTGAAGAAATAGAAGACAATTATACAATAAAGCTTGTAGTTGTTTTTTTTTATTTTAGAATATTTAGGGATGATTAGGTCGGTAGATACTCACGAAAAACCCTACAAGATGAATTACTAGAAACTGTAGGAATGACAATCTTGAATCCATCATACATCTGTGATATTGTTTGTTCAATTGAGTCGTCATGAACAGATATTTCTGGTATTCGAAACAAGCCCTTTCACCAACACTTCTGGGTCTTAAAACAGCAATAGTTCCTGAAGAAGTTGAGAATTAGCTCGCTGGTATTGGTGCAGGTGGGAAGACGTGAGACCCACTCCCACAGGAGCAGAGGCATTATCAGCGGGGATACAATTTCCCAACACAATTTTCTTTTCACTCGCCTATGCCCGCGAATCCATAGTGGTGGGTGGTAAATGGCAAGGGGGTAGTTCGAGGAGAAGAGGTATGGTGAGGAGATAGAATAGGTAGAGGGAGAAGCACAGCCCATATTCGTGCATTGTGGCACGTTCCATCGCGTTCTCAACTGAACTGAACTCGACTCAACAGTGGAGACACAATGGGCGGTATGAATAAGTATAACAGACAGACACCGGTACAGACAGACACAGGTAGTTCAGACCGCAGTATGTGAATGAGGAACCCATTTGATAACACGCCTCCACAGCCACCCAGGTCCATTGTGTCGCTTTCTATTCAGCTGCTCTATGCCCTCTCCCACTACCATCACTACCACCTTCTCTTCTTGCTTCTTGCTTCTACAGACTCTTCTCTCCATTCTTCTCATCTTCTCTCTTTGGCAAATATCTTCACTTAAATCTTCTCTCTGGATTACGCCTGCAGACGAGGATAAGGTTGATGTGACCTTGATCCTGGAATCAGGTTTGTTTGATGTAAGCATGCTTGGAAATGTCTTGGTTGGGTGTTGAGTATTTCCGAGTCTTAGAATCACAAAATTGACAATTGACCATTGAATCTTAAGTCTTCTGTCCTTCGTTAAAGCCACGGGATGACAAATTTATTTGAGAATTAATTGTGTAAAATACTTTATTCACAGATTTTTGTAGAATCATGCCCATGGGTGATTTTATGTTTAGAAAGGATACTATGGTATTTCTCATTTCTACTAAATTATTTTTGTTTTGGATCTCTTCTAATCCCTAGTGGCCTTCTGGTTTGACTTATATTTTCAGCATTGGAATTCCCACATTTGATTTTATAAATTTTATCTTCATTAGTTTTAACAAGTGTTAAATCTAGAAAAATAATTTGTCTTTCTTTTTCCATTTTTAAAGTGAATGACAATCTTGGATCATTTTGATCTGAAGTTTATAATCAGAATGATATCCAAAGAATATCCTGGATTTTACTGTATTATACGTGGATGTTTAACATAGTCCCTATAGCATTCCAATACAAATGTCTAATGTCTATATATTCTCTGATAAATAGGGAACACTTTCCTCATAAACCTTATGGTTTTGATGTTTACCATTTTGCTGATTGTTTTAAAATATGCATTACCAGAAATTATAGGAATGATGATTTTTAATCGATTTTACATATATAATATGGTTTGTTTGATTGATTATTGATCTGATTAGTCACCCTTCTTGATCTTCAAACATCAATAATTCCGATGATTGATCTGATGATTTTGCAGATGATTGCGTTCTGTTTGAGATCTTGGTTCATGTAGGTTTTGCATTTACGATAGTTTGACTCATGATGGTATTCATTAAATCTTGATCTGATGATTGTAACCGATGATTGTGTTCTGGTTGAGATGAGGAGATTTAGAAGGGATGTAGGAGAAGTTCTTATGGGCATAGCACAAGTAAAAACAAATCTAATGATGTAATCTGATGAGTCCTTAATAATTTTGCTTATGTTCTAGTTAGCCTTTTTATGTAGACTCATATACAGTTTTCGTGATTGTCTAGGTTTTGCATTGATGATTTGATTTATGATGGTATTCATTAGATCTTAATCTGTCTATTGTGCGGATGATTGTGTTCTGGCCATAATATAAGTATAAACAAATCTAATGATACAATCTGATGAGTTCTTAATAAGTTTGCTTCTGTTCTAGTTAGCTTCTTTGTATGGATTGATATGAAGCTTCGTGTTTGTGTAGGTTTTGCATTGATGATTTGCAATCGATATCGCGATGACCAGTTCTATTGGGTACAACAATAGTTCGATTTTCTAGATCTCGTGACATAAAGAGCCACACGTGAATCACGTCGTGTGTCCACTGCTCGTGTCGAACGCATCTACATGTGGATTTTGCTCTGACGATGAGTATGGACAACAATGAGCTAGAGACAAAGCCCGCGTACAATGCTGATGTTGAACTCGACTGATTTCGACAATTTTTGGCCTTTTCATTGTGCATTGCGCTTTACTCGACGATGATTCCCGCATACATAATCATCGGAATAGGCATGGATCTCTACCATACTTTGCCAGTGATTCTCAGTACAAAAGGATTCGACCCTACCGAACAGCAGGTGTTCCTCATTCTCCTTTATTCGCAGCCCGGTCACGTAATTGATAAGTGATGAGTTGGAGAATCGTGGAACATGAATCTCGAAAAATCTGAGCTTTTAGATCCTAATTATTGCTTTCGGGGGAAAATGTATTTTTTATCATCTCATTGATGTATATCAATATTAATTTTATTAATCATACCATTTTTAAGTCAGGTAGAGATATTATTGAAGACGATTTTCTTCTGTTTTGTGGTTTATCAAACAAAATATGAAAAACAGGTGTCCCGGAAGAATGAAAATGTAGTGTGGAGAAAGAGGCAGCTTTTAGATTTTGAAGTTATTGTTTAATGGTTACAAACTTTCAGGTTAGTGTTCTAAAACAGTAAATAAGAAAGGAAATGGTGAATGTATTTATGATTTCCTTTTTTTATTTACTGTTGATCAAATTTATTGGAAATCAGGCAGGTTCCACACTTCATGTTGCAGAATCTCTCAAAAATGAAATATGCTTTTTTTTAAGGGGATTTAGGCGACAAAAATAAAAAAATAAAACCTCAATAGAAAACCAGTGTAACTTTAAGTATGAACAATCAGCCGTCCATGAAATATGCTGTTTTTCAAAATAAATAAGGGGATACATACTTTACCCTTTTCCTAAAAAAAAATATTTTTTTTCTTTCACAAAACACAACAACTTTCTTTAAATCGTTATAACTTTTTATCTAAGAAACATATTTAAGTTTCCTCCACCGATGAAAAATGGCAACGCTTTTTCTTGAAATATTGAAAGAAAATTTTCTCAAAAACCCCATCTTTTTTGTTGATCAAATTTTTTTGCTACCGTGGCACTCATATGACAGAGAAAACATATAAGTTTATCATCGGCCAAATATCTTTCTTTTTTTGTCAGAAAAATTGAAAAATTCAATTTTTCAAAAAAACGTATCGTTGCTACAAAAATTATTTGACCTGCATGATTCACCGAATATTATCTTAATATAAGCACGACTTTTTTTAGACATTGGATAAAATAAAGAGTGTTGTTTTCTATCAGGTTTGACTTAATCTTCTCAGCCAAATTTTGCAAACATGAAAAGAATATTTTCTGGAAAACTACCATTTTGTTTTATTATTTTATTTTTATTTTTTATATTTTTATTTTTGGACCACTTTTCAATTCAATAAACAAATTCTCTTAACAAAAAATTAACAAAAAATATAGGTGTAGGTTTTTTCTTGAAATTGACTTTTTGTATTTGCTAGGAGATACTTGCAATTTTGTGGAAATAATAGTTTATTATTTAAATTTTTATCAATGTTTCAATAATACAATTGTTTCTTTTGGATCGCTTATGATTTAAAATCGTCACTTTGAACTGTTAATTTTAATTTTATATATTATATCTTGAAACATCTAAAGTTGTTCAAATTTATATATTTTTATTAAAATTTTCAATAATTTTATAGTTTAAAAGACTTTCTAGTTGGAAATCCAATTTCATACATGAATTATACCTTATCACTATTTAATGTTTTAAATAAAAAATTTCAAACGCTCAATATTAAATATTTTACAAAGCATTATTCAATTTCAAAGAATTTTTCCTTTATATAATTTTTCAAAGAGCAAATCATAAAGGAAATTAATATCCGTGGATAATATTGATTTCCTCAGTAGAAAAAGGATTTAAAAGTCAGACCAGAAATTAGTTCGTTTCAGTGCTTCTCTAACACATATATGGTTAAAGTTTTTTTCGGTTTTTTTCTTTTTGGTCGAAAATTAATTTCTTTAACTAAAAATGCAACTATTTGGTTGAAAATTCATGCATTTTGTTTGAAAATTCTACTTTCTTTAATAAATATTATTCAAACGCTATAAAATAAACGCTATAAAATTAAAGACTGTTCCATTTCTACTGTTTTCATACTTTGATTATTTGATTTTGAAATATTTCAATCTGTTATTATTCTTGAGAATAAAGATAATTTATTTCCTGATCCCAAACGTTCTAGCGGGATCTCGAAAACATTTTTTTTTTTGTTAATGAAAGAAAATCGATGGCCCAATCTTTATACTAAAAGGAAAAAATTTAGGCTGTAGCGTTTTCAAAATTCAGTATCACACTTTTTTTTAATCCTAACCTTGGACTTCTGTAAGGTTAAATTATTTTCAAAATTTATTCATAAATCAATTAGTATTGAATAGTTATTATCATAAACGCTTCAATGTCCACTACGAAGAAGGTAATTTTTTACAATGAAAACCGGAAAATAGCGTGTAATTTTTTGTTTGTTTGAGTGGCCACCCTGGTTTTCGAATGTGATAAATTATCATTAATTTTTAAATCGGAAAACCCAAAATGTCAGATTTAAAACGATCCATTTTCTTACATAAACTCCCATTTCAATTTAGTTCTGAAATTTCAACATTTTAATTTCGACACGTTAAAAAGTAGTGAGGTCCATTAGTATCAAATCACGGACACGTTGAAAGATTCTTTGAAAAAAAATTCAATTTAAAATGGAAGACAGAACGAACTTTCTGCTCCATGGTATGGTTTAGAGGACATAATGTGTCCGTGATGTGACACTAATGAACCTCACTACTTTTTAACATTTCAAAGTTAAAATATAAAAACTTCAGAACTAACTTGAGATCGGAATTTATGTAAGAGCATGCATCTTTTTGACCTCGGCATTTTGTTTTTTCCATTTTAGAAAAAAAATAAAGACCTAATGTGCCCATGATGTGATACTAATGGACCTTACTACTTTTTATCATGTCAAAGTTAAAATATCAAAACTTCAGAACTAACTTAAGATTGGAATTTATGTAAGAGCATGAATGTTTTTGACTTCGAAATTCTGGGTTTTCCAACAACAAGAAAAAATTGAAGCCTTAATGTGTCCACGATGTGATATTAATGGACCTTACTACTTTTTAAAATGTCAATGTTGAAATATTAAAACTTCAGAACTCACTTGAGATCGGAATTTATGTAAGAGCATGAATCTTTTTGACTTCGACATTATTTAAAAAAAAAATGAATGACTTAATGTGTCCATGATGTGATACTAATGGACCTTACTACTTTTTAACATGTCAATATTAAAATATTGAAACTTCAGAACTAACTTAAAATCAGAATTTATGTAAGAGCATGAATCTTTTTGACTTCGACATTCTGGCTTTTCCAACAACAAAAAAAAGTAAGGACCTAATGTGTCCATGAAGTGATACTAATGGACCTTACTGCTTCTTAACATGTCAATGTTAAAATATTGAAACTTCAGAACTAAGTTAAAATCGGAATTTATGTAAGAGCTTGAATCTTTTTGACTTCGACATTCTGGTTATTCCAAAAAAAAAAAGAATTCAGGACTCAATGTGTCCATGATGTGATACTAATGGACCCGACTACTTTTTAACATGTCAATGTTGAAATGTTGAAACTTCAGAATTAACTTAAAATTGGAATTTACGTAAGAGCATGACTTTTTTTGACTTCGACATTCTGGTTTTTCATAAAAAAAAAGAATTAAGGACTTAATGTGTCCATGAAGTGATACTAATGGACCTTACTACTTTTTAGCATGTCAATGTTAAAATATCGAAACTTCAGAACTAACTTGACTTGGCATTCTTGTTTTTCCAACAACAAAAAAGAATTAAGGACTCAAGGTGTCCATCATGTGATAATAATGGACCTTACTACTTTTTAACATGTCAATATTAAAATATTGAAACTTCAAAACTAACTTGAAATTGGAATTTATGTAAGAGCATGAATTTTTTTGACTTCGACATTCTGGTTTTTCCAACAACAAAAAAATTAAGGACTTAATGTGTCCACGATGTGATACTAATGGACATTACTTATTTTTTAACATGTCAATGTTAAAATAATGAAACTTCAGAACTAACATAAAATCAGAATTTATGTAAGAGCATGAATCTTTTTGACTTCGACATTCTTGTTTTTCCAACAAAAAAAAAAGAATTAAGGACTTAATGTGTCCATGATGTGATACTAATGGACCCGACTACTTTTTAACATGTCAATGTTGAAATGTTGATATTTTGGTTTTTCCAAATTTAAAAAAAAATAAAGGACTTATATTTGACTTGGATTTCGGTTTCCTGATGAGGAGAGTATTTGACTCTTGAAACGTCGACTGATTACAGGATCTTAACATCAAGATCTTTTCATTCGGTCTGAACTATGTCATTTTATACATTTTACGTTATTTATAAGTAATTATTTACTCAGATAACTTTTACCATCTATTAATAATCATTTTTTTCGTTCATTTATTATTATAGCTTTCATCAGCTATTCTTATAAATTTGAAAAATAGACCTATTGTTGTATATTGTTGATTGAGGCTTGGGTTCTGAAAGCTAAGTGCATTAATATCACTTCACGTACCCAGTGAATTAGAGGGTTTGAAAAGGCCTTTGTCATCGAGCAATAGTAGTTTTCGCTGGGCGCGCGAAGTTTTCAAAAGTCTCGCGACTTTTGCCGATCGATTGAGCACCTCTGGCCGCACCTGAATAGATACATTGTGCCCGAGCAGCCTATTGACGGCCGATTGTTCCCTCAACAATAACAACAATATCTGAATAGTCGTGCACATCTCGCTCGCACGCACGCACGTATGTACGCAATACACATACACGCAAATGCAAAGGTGTAGACGCGCACACTCACAAAGGAGCATTCACACACACACATTTTCAAACAGATAGGAAAATCTTTCTACGGGATTGTCGACCGAATCAACCACAGTTCCACGTTGGGCGTTATGCTCAAACTGAAACAATACCCACTGGAGCGAAAGGCACGAGTATTGGTAAATGCTCAGGCTGAAACCTCTTACTCGATAGTGGGGATAAACCCTCTCAAATTCACCCTTGACAATTTATCATTCATTTTAGTTAGTGATTTTGAAAAAAATCTTGCAAATTCAGAGCATTTCTATAAGAGGCACTTTAAATAACTGTCAACGCGGACCTCTTTGCATAGTGAATGACGCGGACCTCTTTGCACAGTAAATGACGCGTACCCCATTGCACAGTGAATGACGCGGGCCTCTTTGCGCAGTAAATGACGCGTACCCCATTGCACAGTGAATGACGCGGGCCTCTTTGCGCAGTAAATGACGCGGATCTCTTTGCACAGTGAATGATGCGTACCCCATTGCACAGTGAATGACGTGGACCTCTTTGCATAGTGAATGACGCGCCAGATTAGGATGGACTAACCGATTCTTCTGAGGTTATCAGTAAGATGCCCATATTCAGCACACTGATCTGGCATGTTATGCAAGTGTATGTATCGAAATCGAATAGTGAACACCGTGCAGGTTAAGGTGGATTCCAAACCACCGAAGCCCTGGTAGAAGTACATAGAAAAATTTCAATTGGTACCGGTATATTTTTATGGCCGTGGCTATGCCCGGCCGGATCTTACGGTACGAATATCGGGACCTAGAAAAGGAGCTATTTGTACAGAAATTTCTGTACGTATAGCTAGATTTTTCCAGTACGAGTAGATACTGATAATTTTGAAATTTTTTCAGAAATTATAAAATATAATATATTCTGTGTTAAAAATCTTACAAGGCTGAGATTTTAGTCTCTGAATATTCATGGTCATGAATAATAAAATATCGGTTAAGGAAAAATTTGGAAATTTTGAAAAAAAAGTTTTCTGGCCACCCTGATTTAATATTCTTGTTAGTAATTGATTTGTCTTGTATTTATTTTTCTGTTTTTTTTTTGCAGTCGGCTGCTTTTGACGATTATATTTTTAGTTAGAAATTTTATAATTTGATTACAAATGTAAAAGTTTGGTTAAAACGGAATCCTTTTTGAATGAAAATTCAACTGCTTTGTTGAAGATTCGTCTTTTTTGGAGAGAAAATTCGTCCTTTTGGAATGAAAATTCACCTTTTGAAAATTCATTTTTCTTGCATATAAACTTTTTTGTTACAAGTTCAACATTTTCTTGAAAAAATCGTCTTTTTGGCTCAAAAATCGACTTATTGTTTAAAAATATAACTGTTTTGTTGAAAATTTAACTCTTTTGCTTCAAGGTTCAACTATTTGCTCGAAAATTAATCTTTCCTCTTTGAAAATTAACTTTTTTGGCAGAAAATTTTTTTTATCCGAAAATTCATCATTCTAGTTAGAAATTAATTTCATTGGTTGACCTTTTTTTTAAATTAATTTTTTTATCTGAACATTTAACTATTCTAGTTAAAGATGCATCATTTATTTGAAAATTCACATCGTTGGTTAAAAGTTGAACTATTTTGTCGACAAATAATCTTCTGTTATTGAAAATTCAATTCTTCTGTTAAAAATTCTTTTTGTTTGAAAATGTATCTCTTTTGGTCGAAAGTAATCTTTATGTTTTGAAATTTCCTCTTTTTCATGAAAAATGATACTGTTTGATTCAAATTTAACTTTTTTTTGAAAATTAATATTTGCGGGTTAAAAATTCAACTGTTTTACAGCAATTTCATCTTTCAGCTTAAAATTATAACAATTCAGGTGCAAAAGTTTTCTTTTTTGACTGAAAAGTTTTTATTCGTTAATAATTTGTCATTTTTGTTGCAAAATTGATCATTTTAGTGAAAAATTATCTTTCTTAGTATAAAATTCAACTATTTGTTCGAAAATTGAAGTAAATTACAGGAAATTAAACTTTTTGTTGAAAATTCAACTAATCAGTTGAAAATTAAACTATTTTGTTGAAAATTAGTTTTTTTATTTGAAATATCAACTCGGACATTTTTCGTTGAAAAATTCTTTTTGTTGAAAATTCAACTGCCTTCTGAAAAATTAAATTATTTTGTTAAAGATACAACTGTTTTTATTTGAAGCTTAATCTGTTGCGTTTTGAAATTTGACTATTTGGTTTGAAATTCGTCTTTATATGTAGCAAGTTCAAGTATTTATTTAAACATTTTTTGTTAAAACTTTTTGTTGAAAATTCAACTAATCAGTTGAAAATTTATCTATTTTGTTATTTATATTTTTTGTGTATATCACAAAAGAATGAATGAAAAAAATTTTCTGTAAAAACCCATTTAAAAAAAAAATTTAATGAAAAATTTGGTTAAAAAATTAATTATTTTGCTGTAGATTTGAGCATTTGATTTTGAAAAATATCTTTTTTGAACGAATTTCGGTAAAAATTCGAAGATTAATTAATTCTAAATGATAATTGTTTGAGATTATAATTTTCAACGTTTTTTTGGAATATTTTTTTTGATAGTTCAATTTTGAAGATATACAATTGATAAATCTACAATTTGAAACATATTTAAATAAAAATTCTTAAATTTTGATGATTTTAAAGATCGAAAGTCATTTGATTTCAATTCCAAATCTTCCAGTCTGATAAGGTTTTAAATATAAATAAAAATTGCAGAATTTTTTATTTAAAAATGTAAAACTTGCAGAATTTTTCCCTGTAAATTCTCAAAATAAAAAATACTTCAATTTTAAAGATATACATTTCGAAGATCTACAATTTTTAAGAGTTACAAGTGAAAATTATTGTATAATAAAGAAATAAAATTGCAAATTATTCCATTTTTAAGATTTATGTTTCAAAGCTATGTAATTTTTAACGTTTTTTATTTAGTTCAATTTTGAAGATTTACCATAGAAGATTCTTTAATTTTGAAGATGTTTAATTTAAAATTCTTCAATTTTCAGGATTATAAATTGAAGATCCGTTAATTGGGAATGTTTTTCATTTTGAAACCATGAAATTTTGAACTTTTTGGGAAATAATTAATTCAATTTTGAAGATTTCCAATAAAAAATTATTTAATTTTTTATATTTTCAATTTAGGATTTAAATTTTTAATGTACATAATTAAAGTGATGTAATGAAATTTTTTAAATACTAAATCTTCCAACTTGAAGAAATTTAAAATGTAAATCATCAAAAATGCAGAATTTTTTATTTTAAAACTTAAAATTTACATAATTTTTCGTTGTAAATTTTCAAAATTAAAAACACTTCAATTTTGAAGATTTGCCATTGAACTTTAAACTTTTTTTTGGGGAATAGTTTAATTTTGAGAATTTTGATTCTTGATCTCTGAAATTGGTATTTTCGTTCTATTTTGGGTGGTAAGTAATGAAAAAATAATAATTCATTTGGTTTTGTAAAGTTCCATCAAAAAAATATATATAATTCAAATTTCACAACTTTCTGGGAACGACCCTTAAATAATACAATAATTTAAAATTTTCAAAAAATGAAGGAGTCACAGAAAAGGATTTTGACCTTAATATTCGAATGCCCTGATAAATTTCACATAAAAATATAAAGTTGTTATCAATTTCTCAAAAATTCTAGCCAGTAATTTTCAAAATAGAATAAAAAAATATATTGAAAAAAAGTGTTCAAGCTAGATAAAATAATTGAAAAAATTAGTTGAAAGACCAATTAAATTTGCCTTGTTATAAAAAAATTATACTTTCAAGATTTGTAACAAACTTTAAAGAACACAATTTTCTAATAAATAGCGAGAAATAAAAAAATTATATTTAAATTTTAAATAATGAAACATTAAAAATAAATAAAAATGCAGTCGAATAATGTATATCTTATATTTATTTTATATAAACAAATTGTCACTATCGATGATGAGTATTCTTACAGTAAACTATAAACAATGCGTATCAAGAGCATATTTTCGCGCACTGGTCGATATTTAATACAATAAAATTCCTACTTCAACAAAGTTTTGTAAATTATACTTGTTAATTTGAATCAGTGAAATTTCACAGAGAATCTGCGACCCATTTCAGGCTACCTCAATCAGTAAATATTCACTGATAAATCAGTGACTTTTGGAATTCCAGTAGTTCCAGTAACATTTCAAAACAAGTGAATGACTGAAATTTCAATAAATAGTCCCTGATTTCTCAGTGAATTTTCACTGATTGAGGTATTCATGAATACCTCACTGATTCCCAGTCAAATTTAACTGATTCGAATTTAGAAAGTAACACAGTACTTGAGATATTTTGCCTCAAATTTTACGCTGCGACAAAAGCTCGCTCGTTTGATAATTTTTTTTTTATTATTATAAAAGTACAAATAGGGTTATAATGGCTGAATTAAATATTACTTTGTGACCAATTGTGTATAATAAAATTTATAGTCTCTTGCTTATTTGTAATATCTCAAAGTGACTTAATTGACAGTTCAGATGAGATTATTCTACTCTATTTAATTCTTTGAAATCATTTTAAAATTATTTTTTATAAAAAATTTTTAACGAACATAATATCTACAAACTTATTAGTTATAATCGAATATTTAATCTTGTTCTAAAATAAGATATGTATGTCTCATACATAATCTCATCTGCTGTTAATAATTATATCAAAAAAATTTGTAAAGGCAAGTACTACGTTAGTCACAAAATATTTAAAAAAATTGACAATCACATGATTTCAATCAGGAAAAATGCAGTTCGATATTCTGAAAAATAAACTGAATAAATAATCCGGCACTGAAAATAATTCACTGATTTGGAACTATTTATTTGGAAATATTTCAAAATTGGAAAACTCAAAAGAGCGAAAGATGAACATATCACTATTTACTAAAATCCACTGATTTTTTCCTGATTTACTTATTTTACGTTAACAATACAAAAATAGATTAAAAATCGAATTATTTCCGAATGAAAAATTACACGACAAAAAAAAAGTTCGAGACAGTACGTATAAATATAAAAATGTCGCAGTAAATATTTTAAAAAGTGGGTCAATTATTTTCTGAAATCTAGATTTCGTACTTCTTATCGGAAATACATTTCCGATTTTATCAAAAGTTACTTAAATATATATTTTATGCGTAAATTTACGTAGACGAAAAAAATTCCGATCATTGCGGCCCGTTACCGACTTCTCGTAATTCGTATCACATGTTTCGAGATTCTCAGTGTTTTTCTTTATGAATTTCTTTCTAGTATTTAAAAATATTTGCAATAATACGATTTTTCCTAAAAATAATTTTTTTTTATAAATAACGAGAGATCCGTTTCAGTCGGCTGCCGCTTGTCTATCACAGAATAAAATCGACGAATTTATCGTCATTATTGAGTCGCTTTCATGGTGACGTGCCTACCAAAAAGAGGAAGGATTGCTGAGGGCTTACAGCACATACATGTATCCTGCAAGAAAAGAAAAATTAGATTTAGTTAATTTTTAATATATTAATTCAAGTAGTTTTCCTTCATTATTTAGTATTTTGATATCACAAAAATGAGCGAACTTATGTAAAGGAAAGAAAGTGTACTTATTCAAAAATCCCATTATTAAAAAGTACATGGCGTCATTTTCGATTAATTTCTCGGAACTATTATTGTCAGGAAACCTGTGTTAATGATTGGATGAAGCTGTAGTTTTTAGCTACAATCTTGGAAAAAATGCATATTTTCTTAACAATAAAAAGGTCAAATTTTTGAAAATGCTTATAAATTTCTGATTTTGGCTATTTTTTTGGGATGGTACGGCGACTTGGAATTCCTTTTTAATGGTATAGAACAGGTATGTTGTTAAGATGGACAAAGAATTTTATACTTAGTAGTGATTTTTGGGATTGGGGCGAGCCAGACAACGGATTTGCATACTTAGGGGTCATTTTTGGGGCTAGCGAGTGCTGAACAAGCAGATTTTATACTTAGGGGTAGTTTCGGGGCTCGGGAGAGTTGAAAAAATAATTATCATACTTACGGGTAATTTTTGGGGCTGGGAAGTGCTGGACTAGGAGATCTTATACTTAGGGGTACTTTTGGGGGCTGGGAAGAGTTAAATAAGGGAACCTTATACTTAAGGGTAATTTTTAAAGCTGTTCAAAACTGTACAAGAAGATTATTGATTTAATGGGTCAGAGGGCTTACTTTTTGAACTGGGAAGGGCTGACAAATAATAGTTATGTGTAGGGGTAATTTTTGGGGCTGGAGAGTGCCAAGCAGCAGATTTTATACTTAGGGGTTATTTTTTGGACTCTGGAGGGCTGCACGAAGCATTTTTATACATAGGGGTAATTTTTGGGACTGGAGAATGCTAAACAAGCAGATCTTATACTTGGGTGTTATTTTTTGGACTGTGGAGGGCTGCACAAAGAGTTTTTATACTTAGGGGTAATTTTTGGGGATAAGAAGGGCTGAACAAGCAGATTTTATACTTAGGGGTGGTTTTGGGGCTAGGGAGAGTTGGAAAAATAATGCTTATACTTACGGATAATTTTTGGGGCTGGGAAGTGCTGGACCAGGAGATGTTATACTTAGGGGTAATTTTGGGGTCTGGAAAGAGTTACACAAGGGTACCTTATACTTAAGGGTAATTTTTGAAGTTTTACAAAACTGCACAAGTAGATTTTATACCTAGGGATGATTTTCGACACAGAAGAATTGGACAGGGGTGATTTTCGGGGCTGGGGAGAGCTGGACAAGGAGATTATTGATTTAATGGGACAGAGGGCTTAGTTTTTGGGCTGGGAAGGGCTGCACAAAGGATTTTTATACTTAGGGGTAATTTTTAGGGCTGGAGAATGCTAAACAAGCAGATCTTATACTTGGGGGTTATTTTTTGGACTGTGGAGGGCTGCACAAAGGATTCTTACACTTAGGGATAATTTTTGGTGCTGGGAAGGGCTGAACAAGGGATTTTTATCTGTAGGAGTAATTTTTGGGGCTGGAGCATTCTGAACGAGCAGATTTTATACTTAAGGGCTATTTTTTGGACTGTGGAGGGCTGCACGAAGGATTTTTATACTTAGGGGTAATTTTTGGGTCTGGAGAATGCTAAAGAAGCAGATCATATACTTGGGGGTTAGTTTTTGGACTGTGGAGGGCTAGACAAAGGATTTTTATACTTAGTGGTAATTTTTGGGGCTGGCAAGTGCTGAGCAATCAGATCTTATACTTCGGAGAGATTTTAAGGCTAGGGAGAGTTTGGAAAAGAATTCTTGTAGTTACGGGTAATTTTTGGGGCTGGGAAGTGCTGGACAAGGGATTATCATCATACTCAGGGGTAATTTTTGGGGCTGAGAAGGGATGAACAAGCAGATTTCATACTTAGGGGTGATTTTGGGGCTACGGAGAGTTGGAAAAAGAATTCTTATACTTACACATTTTTGGGGCTGCGTGGGAGGTAGACAAGGGATTTTTATACTTAGGGGTAAGTTTTGGGACTGGGAAGTGCTGGATGAGGATATTTTATACTTAGGGGTAATTTGAGGGGCTAGGAAGGTTGGACAAGGGAAGGTTGGGCAAGAAAACGTTATACGTAAGGGTAATTTTTGAAGCTGTTCAAAACTATACAAGAAGATTTTACACCGAGGGATGATTCTCAACTGGGAATGACTGGACAGGGATTTTAGGGGCTGGGGAGAGCTGTACAAGAGGATTATTGATTTGAGGGGACTTAGGGGTTATTTTTTTGGCTGCGAAGGGCTGGACAAGGGATTTTCATTTTTAGGTGTAATGTTCGAAGCTGGGGAGTGCTGGATAAGCAGATCTTATACTTAGGGGTTATTTTTTGGCCTGTCAGGTGCTGGACATGGGATTATCATACTTAGGGGTAATTTTTGGGGCTGGAAAGAGATGAACAAGCAGATTTCTTACTTAGGGGTGGTTTTGGGCTTGGAAAATCTGGGCGGGGGATTTGACACTCAGAGGGTTTTTTTTTGGGATGGGTAGAGCTTGATAGGAGATTTGACACTTAAGGGTTATTTTTTGGGCTAGGGAGATCTAGATAAGGGATTTCTATACTAATGCGTGATTTTGGGTGCTGGGGAATGTTGGAAAAGGGAATGTTGTACGTAAGGGTAATTTCCAAAGCTTTGCAAAACTGTACAAGGAGATTTGACACCTAGGGAGGATTTTCGACTATGAAGAACTGAACAAGGATAATTTTTGGGGCTGGGGAGAGCTAAACATGGAAATTAATAATCTTAAGGGACTTCGCGGTTATTTTTTGGACTGAGGAGAGCTGGACAATGGATTTCACACTAATGGATGATTTTTGGGGCTGGAAAGAGCTGGACAAGGAAATTTAACACTTAGGGGTGATTTTTGGGGCTGAGGAGGGCTAGAAAAAGAATTTTTGTACTAAGGGGTAATTTTTGGGGCTATGAAGTACTGGAAAAGGATATTTTATACTTGGGGGTGATCTTGGGGGCTAAAGAGAGTTTTAAAAGGGAATGATATACTTCAGGATCATTTTTGAAGCCGTTAAGGATCAACAGGGGATTTTACTTCTTTGGGTGAATTTCTGGGCTGGAAAGAACTGAACAGGGGTGATTTTTGGGGCTGCGGAAATTTGGATAGGAGGATTTGACACTCAGGGATGATTTTTTGGGCTGGGAAGAGCTTGGCAGGGGATTTTACAATAAGGGATGATTTTTGGGGCTGCGGAGTGCTAGACAAGGGGATTCAACACTTAGGGGTGATTTTTGGGCCTGGGCAGAGCTTGACAAAAGATTTCTATACTTAGGAGTAATGTTTGGGGCTGGCGAGTGCTGGAAAAGGAGATTTTATATTCAGGTTTGATTTTTGGGGCTGAAGAGAGTTGGACAAGGGACTGTTATATTTAAGGGTAATTTTTCATGCGGTTAAGGATTGACAAGGGATTTTACACCTTGGGGTGATTTTCGTGGCTGGGAAGAGCAGAAGGGATGTTCCCAAAATTAGGGTTGATTTTTGGGGCTGAGGAGGGCTAGACAAGGGAGTTTCATACTTAAGTTTAATTTTTGGGTCTGGGAAGTCCTGAAAAAGTAGATTTTGTACTTAGGGGTGATTTTTAGGGCTGGGCAGGGCTTGACAAAAGATTTTAATACTTGGGAGTAATTTTTGGGGCTGGGGAGTGCTGGACAAGGAGATTTTATACTTGGGGTGATTTTGGGGGTTGAGAGAGTAGGATGAGGGAATTTTACAATTAGGGGCGATTTCTGGGGCTGAGGAGGGCTGGACAGGGGGATTTGACACCTAGGGAATTTTAGTTGTTGAAAACTAAATATTTTGGCATATTAGCGATTTATAATTTTTTGACAGCCGTAGGTTACTTTGGCGTTTTGCTTCAAAGAGAAACCATTTTAATTTGAACAAGATTTATAAACTTTTAATAATTTTTTGTTATTTTAATGTTTTTCATAAAAATTGGTATTTTTCATAATTAAAATTATATTTCACAAACGATTCACAACTTTTTAATAATTTTAGTTCACATTATTGAAAATTGAAATTAACGCTTAATTGAACTAAATTATAAAAATTTATATTTTTTTTTAAAGCTAGAAAATAATTTATTTTGTTTCGTTATGAATATTTTAAAATAATTTTCAATTTTATCTTAAAATTAATTTTTCAAGATAAAAAATCATTTTAATTTTCTCAGGAATCTTTGAAGCAAAACTTTTTATTTTCTTGAAACCTTTCAAAACTCTTAAAAAATTCCTGTCTTCGAAACTTCGAAGATCTACATTTTGTTTTCAATTTCTTGATGTTGTTTCAAGTTAAAATGTTTTTTTAAATGCTGCTAAAAATGAAAAAATTGCTTTTAAATCTTCCAAATTCGTTTTCGACAATTTTCGAAATCTTCCGAAGTATTTTCAATGTTTTTCAATTTTATTTTAAACTAATTTTTCAAAATTAAATATTATTTAAATTTTCCCAGGAATCTGAACATAACTTTTTTATTCTCTTGAAACCTTTCGAAATTCTTGAAACCGTATTTTTTCGAAATTTTCATAATCTACATTCCGTTTTAAATTTCTTGAAATCGTTTGGAATTCTTTCAAATCTTTTCTCAATTATTTTTCAAGCTTTTGAAAACTTCGTTATATTTCTTGAATAAACTCGATTTTTTAAAATTTGTTAATCGCGCAAAAAAATCTTCTACTTTCTTTTTCGAAATTTAAGGAAATCATTTAAAATCCTGCAAAATAAAAACAATTTCCCAACAATCTTTAGATTCCTAAACGTAAGTTTGGATATCTTTTGAAATATTATATTAAAGCAATGTTTAAAAATAAAAAAATAAACATATTAAATTTCCTATGAATCTTTACAAATTTCTTCTTCGAAATCTTTAAAAATCGATTTTGTTTTAAATTTTATGAAATCTTTGCAAAACTTCTGAAAAATTCCATAACTAATACGAATTTTTTCTAAAATTTTTTAATCTTGCAAAATTGCAAAATTTTTTTTTTAAATTTTCTACATTATTTTCCGAAAGTTTAGAAAATAATTTAATATCCTTGAAAATAAAAACATTTTACCAAAAAATCTTCCAGATTATTGTTCGTCCGATTTCGAAATCTTATAAAATATTTTTAAGTGTTCTCTTAAAATTAATTCACCAAATAAAACATTATTAAAATCTTCCTGGGAATTTTGAGAAGATTTTTTTATTCTCTTGGAACCCTCAAAAAGTTTGAAAACCTTTTTTTTTTTAATTTACAAAATTCTTTATTTTTTCTTAATTTTCTTGAAATTGTTACAAATTTGAAATTATTTTCGAAATCTTTTCAAAAATATTTTTTCTTTCAAATCTAGCAAAAAAATTGCTTTAATATCTTCCAGATATTTTTTCGACAAAGTTGGAAATCTTTTGAAAATTTTAAAACTCTTTTTCAATGTTCCCTTGAATTAGTATACTACAACCCAAGGCCGCTGCTCTCGGTCAGCTGACCGGATGCATGGGATTCAGTCGCCCGCCCGACTTTGGCAAAGCCGAGGCGGAGCCGAGGTTTTGCTGGTCGGGGCGGGCATCAAAAACACATTTTTTATCTTTGCGTGATACTTCTTCCTCGTTTCTCAGAATCTTCAGACGAGGAGTCGACGATTTTTGAGGCTTTGTGCCGACTTTTTATGCACAAAAATCGCAATAACCTCAAACCATCAGTTTTGAGGTTGAACACACCGACGCTCTCTCTTTTCCATTCACCTGTCAAGATAAATTTTGTCGGAGGCTAAGTACACAATAACACAATACTGAGTGAGCGTTGCTACGTCAACGAGCCACAAAAATCTCGCAGCCAATTGCCATTAACGTTGAAAACTTTATATTTCTGCCAGCGAATCTTCCATTCTTTCGTTGTCAAAACTGTTTTCTGCATGATTCTTCTTTCACAACGTCAATTTTCAAGCTTTAGTGAGTAACACTATCTCTTTAATAAAATAGATTTATTTGATACAATGTAGAATTAAAATTGTTGAGTAATAGCGATGTTACAAGCAAAGTCACCTTTGCCCCACCGGTCGGCGCTGCCCCTTCTTACCCTATTTGTCTCTGTATGAGCCGGAAATGTTTTATGGTTGGAAGGATATTTTTCTCTGATACCCGTCCTTTTATGTCTTTTGTTACGTAAGATGGATTAGTTAAGAATTATTACGTTTCTCAAAATCCTTTTCGAACATTTTGAACAGAGACTTTAGGCTTTAGAATTAGTCAGCCCGATAAAAAGAAATTTTGCAACATTTACTTTACATGTTAGATTCTTCATACCTCTAAGTCATGTGCAAAATAATTGAATGCAATCGACAGGGTCAGAATACTATCGGAGCATGAGCACTTAGAAATATATATTTTTTTGAAACCGGTGGGTAAAGTTGCGTACCGGCAAAAAACTTAGCACACTGGCAGAGTTTAGGAGTTACGTTACAGGGCTTTTACGGTCACTGCTTCGGAGCAGCCTTTAGTTTGCAACTTACTCGGACGGTTGTTGCTAAAAATAGCGTGTGAAATATGTGCCCATAGGTAATTGTATTCATCATACTCTTTACATTGTTGAGGATTGTACCTACTCACTGAATTTGTCTGCAAAAATCTGAAGTGGCCCCACTGTGTGCGTCACGCCGCGCCATGGCACTATGGGCCCCAAAGCAGAAAAAGTAGCCAAAAGTCATAATCTTCCTAATCTCTTGAAAAAGAAACTGATACCGAATTTTATGTCCAAAATTACAAATACAAGATGGCGGATTCAATATGACGTACACAGTTTTAAAAATTTTGCTCACTTCTGATGTTAAGATTCAGGCAGGCTCTTGGTCACCTGCTCTGCGGCTTTGTAAAGGAACGTTCCTTTGCCAATCATCTTGTGTCTCCTGACAATTTTTAAAAAAAGCAACCCTTTCATTTGCGACGATGTAAACTGTACCCGGATAATTTGGTTATAAAGACATTGGAGATTCAGAAGTTCGTACCCGCCTTGGCGGCGTAGGATGTACACTCGCGAAATTGGCAAATTGACATGCAAGCTCTTCTGCATGTGCATATTTTTGATATAAAAAAAATGAATACGTCTTTTTAACGCTAAAAACTGGCGATACGTAATCTTTAATGCTGAAATCTGTTGCTACGTCTGACTATTTCACTCGTGAGTCACATCTTTTCTATCAAGGTGTTGTGTCCTGCGTCTATTCTTTGTGTGCTCGAAATCTTAAACTTTGTTTACGAATTTTAGTGCCGTTACGTTGACGACACTTTTTTCATTTGGAGACATGGACTAGATACACTACACAAGTTCTTCGATTTCATCAATCAATTACACCCTAATATCAAATTTACCATGGAAATTGAACAAAACGGAAAATTGCCCTTCTTGGACGTACTAGTTTACAAAAGATCTGATAACACATTAGGACATAAAGTTTACAGAAAACCCACCCATACAAACAGATACCTACATGCCTCCTCCCACCACCATCCATCTCAAAAGCAATCGGTCATCAACTCCCTTGTATGCAGAGCTGTCTCCATAACAGTTAAAGATAACTTACAAAAGGAATTACAAAACGTTAAACAAATCCTAATACAGAACGATTACACAAACAAATAAATTGATAAAGCAATAAGAAAATACACACAAAAAACAAGTCAACACAACCTACTAAAGAAAGAGAGAGAAAACGACAACCATCCTACCCTACATCCAAGGTATCACAGAACAAATAGTAAGAATTCTCAACAAACACAATATCCAAACCATGTTTAGATCACCTTCGAAAGTATGACAGCTTCTAAACAACCCTAAAGATAAAAAGGCGCCTTTCAGTGATCCGGTAGTAAATAAAGTCCCTTGCTCTTGTGGCAAAGTCTATATTGGAGAAACCGGGAGAGCGATGAGCCAACGTGGAAAGGAACATATGAGAGTAAAGTCAGACTAAAACATTACACGCAATCAGCACTAGCTGAACATCATCGAACAAGGACATAGTATTTTACTTGAAAAAACAACCGTCATCGCAAAAAAATACAATATTTTTCCAAGAAAACATGGAGAAGCAATCGAAATCTGAAAACACCCTAATAACATCAATAGGGACAATGGATATGTCGTAAGGCATTTAGTGAACTCAGTGGTGTAGTCCTAAAAGAAAAAGTGGCCTGGCGGTACTTTCCATAAACTAAGTTACCAGTTGGGGGAGGGGGGCTAAAAACTAATGTTGATAACAAGGGTAGGGGGGTTATAAGTGGAAATAATGTTACGAACTTAGATAACATTTCGAACTCAAAGCCAATAAGAAAATGCAACTATATTTTTGGGTAAAAGTTAATTTTTTCATTGAAAATGCTACTGTTACATATATTTTTAGTTTGGAATTCATCTCGTTACATTACAAATTCTATTATTTGGTTGAAAATTTAATTATTTTGTTTAAAATTCAACTGTATTGTTAAAAATTCGTATTTTTTATCAAAAATGCAACTACTGTGTTAAATTTTTTTTTTTTCTAGTTTAAGGTTCATCTCTTTGTTTGAAAATTTAACTATTTTTATGAAAATTCATTTCTTGTTTGGTTGAAAATACGTTTCTTAAACTGACAATTACACTATTCCATGTTTGGTTAAAAATTGATCTTTTTCAGTTAAAAGTTTAACTATTTGGTTGAAAATGTATATTTTTTAGTTAAAAGTTCAACCTTTAGGTTAAAAATTTAACTTTTTTGTAGATAATTTGTTTTTTTTGGTTACAAATTATTTTTTTGTTATTTAAAAATTTAACTCTTCCATGTTTGGTTAAGATTTTATCATGTATATTGGAGAAGTTGAAAATTCGTCTCTTGATAGAACATTAATCTTCTTGGTCGAAAATTCATCTTTTTGGTTGAAACCTTAACAATTTTGTTGAAAATTCATTTCTTTGTTGGAAATTATTTTTTGTTGTTGAAAATTTAACTGTTCAATGTTTGGTTAAAATTTTATCCTGTATATAGGATAAGTTGGAAATTCGTCTCTTTTGATAGACCATTAATCTTCTTGGTCGAAAATCAATCTTTTTGGTTGAAAACTTAACAATTTTGTTGAAATTTCGTTTCTTTTCTTGTTCAAAGTTAGTTCTTTTTATCAGACTTTTTATCTGATAATTTAACAATTTTGTTAAAAATTCGTTTTTAGTTTGTTCAAAGTTATTTTTTTTTTTATCAGAGTTTTTATCTGAAAATTTAACTATTCCATTTTTGGTCGAAAGTTTATCCTGTATCTTGTATAAGTTGAAAATTCAACTATTTGGCAGAAAATTCATATATTTTGTGGAAACGTTGTCTTTTTGGGTATAAAATTAATCTTTGTTGAGAATTCAACTTTTTCGTTGAGAATTCAACTATCTTGTTAAAAATTCATCTTTCTTGACTGGAAATTACATTTTTTGTTAAAAGCTAATCTTTTACGGCTTACAAGTTCACTGTTTTCTCAAACTTTCGACTTTTTAGTTTAAAAACTTTACTCTTTTGTTGAAAATTCATCTTTCATAGTAGAAAAGTAATCTTTCTTGGTTGAAGATGAACTTTTTTGATGAAAACTCAATTGTTTTGTAAAAAATTGGTCTTTTTGTCTTGAAAATTCAATTATTTGATTGAATTTTAATCTTTTTTGTTTGAAAATTCGACCATTTGATTGAAAAGACATTTTTGTATGTTGAAAATTCAACTATTATGCTAGAAATTCAAGTATTTTGTTACAAACCTAAGTTTTTTTTTGGAAAATGTAACTATTTCGTTCAAGTCATCATCAAATTCGCCCTTAATGATAACAAATAAGAAAAATATAACATGATAACAAAATTCTTAGAAATTTAAAGAAGATCAAACTTTGAGAATTCAAAATCACTCCGAGAAGAGCTTAGCAATATACGTTGAATATTTTACGTTTTATTTTTCATTCATTTTTTAATACTTCTTTAAAATTATACAATTTTGAGGGCTTCTAACTTGAAATTTGAATGAAAATAAATTTTTTCAATTTAATGACTTCCACTTTCAAATTGTACAATGTAAAATATTTCCCCTTCGCAGATTGTCTAATTTCGAAAGCTTCGAATTTCAATGTATTGAATTTCGAAGGCTTATAATTAAAAAATGTTTCGTTACAGACGCTTTCTATTTCAAACGGTTCAAACTAAAAATTTCGTAAATTTTAAGACTTTTAGTTTAAAATTCTACAATTGTCAAAGATTTAAATTTGAATCTATACAATTTTTTTATGTCAAATTTTCAATAGGGATTTTACGAAAAATATTTTGTTTATGCTTGTAATTAATTTTAAATTAAATTTTAAATGTCATTTTAAATGTCGGTGTATCTCAAAACCCACCTCGCTCTTAAAAATGAGCCGGGCAATACAAAAAACGAAAAGTAACGAAAAAGTGAGTACCTTGAACTTAAAAGTTACTGAAAAAATCGTGATTAAGATACGTTACAAGTTACTTGCCTAAAAAAGCAACTTAGTTTCTAAAAATGTACAAAGAACCTAACTTTTTTAGCAACTTGGTTACAAGTAACCGGTTACTATCCAGCACTGATTCCTATTAATTAAAACCCCAATTTCTTTACATTTACTATGGTGTATTTTTGTTAACAGTGTTAAAGACGGTATCTTTCGCCAATACAAAAGCCCGAGAGACAAGGACTCACTGATAGAATTCATATCCGAAAAGACATGGCAGAAAATCGAACCAATTCCAAGTTGGAAAGGCCCAACTTCGATCCAGATGTCTGTCATCAGTCAATTCTTCCGGATGTCTCAAGTTTTAAGAGTAATAATTTTTTAAAATCAAAATCTGCATATCGGTAAATTTTTTGAGACCGGGAAATGTCTGTGATTTTTTTTTTATCAGAAATTTTACAAATTTTTAGAAGAAAAATCTATCCAATCAATTTGAATATATACAAAGTTCATAGCACACGATCTAATGCAATTTTTAAAAAGTTCGAATTAAACTTTTTTTAAATATTAAGTTCAATTATTAACTTTTTCAATCATGAAATTATTCAGTTTACAATAGGTAACTGTAAAATCTTTGAATTTAAAATTTCACATTTTTGGTCTTCATTTTTAAGCGTACATTTTCAAATAAATTCTTTTTTTTTTATTTTGAAAAGAAGTTGATAATTTCAGATAAAAAACGTATATGTTGATCAACTGTGAATATAAATTAATGATTTTTAAAATTAAACTGTAGTTCGAGTATTAAAAATTAAACAATAATTGATTTTATAAAAGGATTCTGAATCTGTTCAATATGAAACACTACAGATTTTAACTTTAAGAATTGAACTGTTTTAATTCGAAGGCCTTAGTATTTAAACGTAAACGTCCGATTGAAGTTTTATCGACTATTTTCAATTTTAAAGTAAATTAATATTAATAAATTTATAATTAAATGCTTCTATTCAATTTCAAATCATATTTAAATATTATTCCTGTGTAAAATATTCCATTTTATCCCATTCAGTTAAAAAATTTTTAATTAAAAAAAGTCACAATTTTGTAATATTTAGCAATATAGAAATAAATATTAATAATAATTAAAATGAGCAATTATAAATCAAATATTCAAAACCAAACAATTCGAAACTGAATTGTTTGAGATAGAAATTTTTGAATTGTTTAAATTTTAGTGTGCTAAATTCAAACTTTGAACACTAGAATTTTAAGTTTTCTATTAAAATTTTTTAAAATTTGTAAGTGAAAGTGTTTAATTTTGATTTATAAATAACAAGTGAACAATGATTAATTTAGAAAAAATTGAGTAACTTTAAGGGATATTTAGATGTTTTGAAAAGAAAATAAAAAAAATTCTTTAGATTCCTGGGGAAATTATAAATGTCTTTATTTTCAAAAATTAATATCAGAAAAATATTTTAAAAGATATCTAAACATTTAAAAAGATTTCTAAAACTGTCCAAAAAGAATCTGGAAGTTTTTAAGGCAATTTTTATTAATTTTTTAGGGCTTAAAAAAACTTTTAGGAAAAGTGCGAATCATTTTAAAAGACATTTAAAAGTTTTGAAATAGTTACAAAAGTAATAAATAATCAAAAGTTTTTAAACAAATTGTAGATTTTTTAAGTTTTATAAAGAAACATTTGAGCTTTTTAAAGGATTCTGAATTTTTTTTTTAATATTTAAAAATGTAAAAGTATTTCCAAAAGTGTATAACAAAATGTAAATTTTTGAAGATTTTGAAACAAAAATTTGAAGCTTTTTAAGGATTTTAAAAGGTTTCAAGGGAATAATAACATTTTCTTAAAATTCATAGGAAAATTTCAAATGGTTTTTTATTTTGAAAAATTAATTCTAAGAGCAGACTGAAAAATATTTCAATACAAATTGGGATGTATAAATAAAAATTGAACAATTATTAATTTGAAACTACTTTTAAAATAAAAATAATTTAACTTCTAAATTTAAAAATGTTCAGTTAAAAAAAATTGGTAATCGTTCAATTTTTAATGTTTCTAACTTTAAATTGCTTGAAATGATATAATTTTTCTATGTTTCGATTTTTTAATACCCATACATTATTGAGAGTTTAAATTAAAACACTTTTAAGCTTTAATTTTGAAAGTTTAAAATTTAAAAGAGTTCCACTTTTAGTGTTTCAGTTTGCAGTTCAATTGTGATTACTTCAAATTAAAAAATTTTCATTTTCAAGAGTTCGAATTTTTTAATTTCAATGACCACGAAAAATTTCCTGCAAACCCGGAAAAGACTGGGACTTTTTTTCTTCGATTAAAACTGCCACCTTGATTGATGATTGATGACTAATGATTGATACATTTATAGGGAATTCACAACAGATTGATGGAAGATTTTGGAATGCCGACCTGGGGAAGTTATCTGATTTTTGCTATCGCTACGATAGTCTTGGGCGCTGTTATTGGACTTGTAAGCTTTTATTTCCCAAATTAATAAAAAAATGGTGATATTGTAAAAGTAAAAGAAGTACACTTTTGTTAATTGTTTTGTTATAATTTTTATCAATTATTTTAGATTATCGTCTGTCTGATTGACTTTATCTACCCACCGAAAGACGTTCACTCCCAAGGAAAAAAAAAGTCAAAAGACGGATCTGGTGATTCTTCACAGGAAAAAAATTCCGGCGACGAAGAACTTGTGGAAAACGTTAAGGACGATTTGGTTGATGAGGAAGGAAGCGAGTCGGAAAAATCCGAAGGAGACAAAGACTCAAAGGCGACCCCCAGCAGTCCTAATGTTCGCAAACGCAAACCGCGTAAAGCTGACTAAATTTCTTAGGTTCTTAAATTCAAGTTGCTCCATTCAAATCTGAAAAAGAGACGATTTTCACTTCTTTAAAATATGTATTCGCATGCGCAGCGATAGCAAATCTAATGCTGGCAATTTTCCAAGAAGGCATGCACAATTGCACAACAGTCGCGCTGGTTTTCATTTTTTTTTGTTAATT
This sequence comes from Andricus grossulariae, assembly GCA_011634705.1. Lineage (NCBI taxonomy): Eukaryota > Metazoa > Arthropoda > Insecta > Hymenoptera > Cynipidae > Andricus > Andricus grossulariae. Next base: position 388,386 of record JAABKJ010000266.1, read on the forward strand.
CAGCATTGAGAATTGATTTCAGTAAATATTTAAACCTTTAGAGATTGGAGAACATTTCTTGGTGGTGTTGAGTGTAGCTTTTAAGTAACTTGTATACTTGTGACAATCGCTCCATGAAACTTGTTCTATTCCGTGTCCAACCGAAAAGACTGGATAGCTTTTAAACCTCTTTATAATCTAGGGTTTTGTTCTAGATCCCAACTTGTATAGAATCCATAATTCCGAATCTTCAAAAATAGAAGAATAATCAAATTCAGATCTTTTTTTTTAAAGCTCTGGTCTATTCTGTCTTGCAATCTCGATTCTTAAGTTCATAAAGATTAAGTTCTTAGTTAGCTCTCAAGGACATTTTTTTTATTGAAGAGTAGTGTCTTGGATTGATTAATTTTTTGAATATTTTGCAGTCGAGAATATGATGTATTACGCGGTAATTGAGGGCCCGGATCCAAGAACTGGGTCTTTGATCCGGGCCCTCAATTTAGAAAGAATAAATTGATTTTGAAGTCGCAGCAACAGAATTGCGATCGGTGCAGAATTAACGAAGGCATACTAAACTGATTAATGTTGTTAATAATTCCATCTTACTACGATAATAAAAACGAGTGTTTATGTAAATAATTGTTTTTACACTCGTGCGATAACTATTGATAAATTAATTATGCAGCTCTAAAGAATGTCAATTTCTTAAACGTGAATTAACAAACTGTATTGAATTTAATTTAAAGGTTTGCTTTCGTTTCTTCGTGAAATTTCTTGCATTTAATTCTATTGAATACTTAACTTAAAAGCATAACTCTTTGTTCCTAATTTTATTAACAGGGTGTCTACCTTAACGGGGAAACCAGAAAAACCGAGAATAGGTCGGGAATTTTGTTCGCCGTGAAAAACCCGGGAATTTGATTCAGTGACCGGGATTTTTCATTCATCTTGTTCAATCACGAAACGAATAATGAAAAAGACTTTATTGTCGATAATGACAATAATATATGTGATGCTGTTTGCATTTTGTTTTCCATTTTGATATCCTAAAGAATTGAGTTAGCACAGGAAATTTTTCGAAGCAATTATATGTCATTGTCAAATTATTGAATTATTGTTATTATTATCCAATTATTGAATTGGATCAGAGAATTTTCGGAACAAAAAATTATAATTTAGATTTTTGAAAAGAGTTACAATTTTCACTTGGATCGGGGAATTTGAGAAAAGAATTATGATTCTGATTTGGAACAGGGAATTTTCCAAATGAATTGAAATTCTGATTTAGGACCTGAAAGCTGGGTCACAGTCTTGTCCCTGGTCCCAGCGTTTCCCCCTTTTTCCCCTATTCTCTTTAAATATACTACATTTGTTAATGCAATTTTTCTTACTTCCATATGTTTAAAAAAAGAAAATATTTCTAAAAACGATTTTAAACATATGCAAATTGTTTATTTAATAAATTTGATTGTTTGTCGGACTTTTCTATATCGCCGTGATTGGATTTCCAACAACCTAACAAGGAGCTGCTCAGAGTTGGAATTATTTTAAAATCTTTACTTAAAAATTGAGTTACTATTAATTTTCCAAATATTATTTGCCAATGGAGACCCCTTTTTGAAAAAATATACTTTTATCGAAATATTCTTTCATGGATTGAAATGTTTATTACATTCAATTTACTTTCATCTGAAACAATTTAATTTTTCAAAATTGAAGAAAATTGAATTTTCAACATTGTTGAAAATTGAAGAAAATTGAATTATAAACGGAATTATGAATGGAAGAAAATTGAAAATTCAATTTTTGAAAATTTAACAGAAGTAAAAATTGAATTTTCAATTGTTGAAAGTTGAAATAAATTGGAGTATATGGAACTTTAAACTGTTAAAAATGGAAGAAAATTTAAAATTCAATTGTTAAAAATTGAACAAAATAAAAAATTGAATTTTCATTTTGAAAGTTAAAGTAAATTGAAAATTGAATTTTTAACTATTGAAAATTGAATTTTTAACTATTGAAAATTGAATTTTTAACTATTGAAAATTGAATTTTTAACTGTTGAAAATTGGTAATTAAATTTTGACATATGAAAATTCAATTGTTGAAAATCGAATTTCCAACTATTGCAAATTGAAGAAAATTGATAATTGAATTTTCAACAGCAGAAAATTCAATTATGGAAAATTGAATTTTCAACTGTTCAAAATTGAATGTTTAATTGTTTAAAATTGTAGAAAATAGAATTTTCAACTGTTGAAAGTCGAAGAAAATTGACAAATTAATTTGTTGAAAACTGAGCAAAATTAAAACTTGAATTTTCAACTCTATATGAAAATTAAAAAAATATATAATTGAATTTTCAATAGTAGAAAACTCAACTGTTGAAAATTGAAGAAAATTTATAATCGAATTTTCAACAGTTGAAAATTCTTTTGTTGAAAATTGAAAGTTAAATTTTCTTCAATTTTCAACTGTCCAATATAAAATGAGAATTTAATAAATAAACATTTGAATCGATAAAACAAAAATTTTGAAAAAAGTCGATTCTTTCGAAGGCGAGTCGCTAGTGGCAAATAATGTTTTGGCAAATTAATAATCATCTAACCAATTTGTAAAAATTCTGTGATGGAAGAAGTCATTAAAAAATCGTTTAACATTATTTAAAAATACAACAATCATTTAATTAATGAATCATTTAATCCTTTCCCCATTTTTCTCATTTTTCGTGAAAAATTACCCTACTTCCCCTATTTTGAGCTTCTTTTGCACTGTGATCCCTGTGGAAATTTCAAAAAGAAGTATAATTACAAAACCGGGAATTTAAAATCATCACTCTGGTAGACACTCTGATCCAGCGTGTGTGTTAAAATATAATTAAGTCTTCCGAATGCTATCGCACATTTTGAATTAAGCTTGAATGTCGAGAATTTGCGATTGACTCAGTGAAGAGATTTTCTGCGGAACAAATTCTTGTCTCAGGGATTGAATGTATAAACTTAAGGTAATTTGTAAGTAATTACAGTGTAAGTTGATCATTATTTGTCCGATTTTGTATTGTAATTATTAACATCATGAAGAAAGTTAAGGAAGCAACTAAGTCGGGAGTTCTTCGTTATCGACTCTCTCTATCTCTTACTGGGCCAATCGCTTATTTGTTTTTTTTTATCACAGTCTTTCACTGGCATTCCCATTTTTTAAGAAAATATTCTTATTTATTTAGCAAGCTAATAATATTAATTTGCAAAATGTATTATAACATTTTATGCAGGGTGATAATAAACCATGTAATTCAAACTTCCTAATAATTAATGGATTGTTCTTTCTTCTAGAATTTATTTTCTTTTTTTGAAAAAGGCTTTCCTATCTAAAAAAAAAGTGATGTTGCTAAATATCTCGAGAATATCGGATACATTGTTGTCGAAAACCTGATTGGTTGCGAAGCTCCGTTAATATGATTTTTAGTAGCTGTTTTCAGTTTGTTTATTTATTCAAAAAGATTAGGAGCATCAACAATTTTTTATATATAAAAATTTCTAAATAAGTAATTTTATTTCATCATAAAATTAACTTCTAAATTTTTCTAAACATTATTGATAAAAGAGAACATTTCAATTTTACATGATTTTTTAATATTCCGGGAAATAATTATGGACGAAAACTTAGAATATCTTAATTTACGAAGTGTATAAACTGTGGGTAACGATAACAAAAAAATGGTCAGTACCGGTAACAAAAAATTACTGGTGCCAACAATAGGATTTCTGGAATTTTTAAAAATAATTAAGGTTTTATTTTAATAGATTAATTTTCAGTTTTGAAGATTTCAAAATTGAAATATGGAGAAGATTAACATTTTTTTAAACAAAATGTAGATTTATGAAGACTTCGAACAAAATACAAGCTTTTTAAGATTTTTGAAAGGTTTCAGGAGAATATAAAATTTTCTTGAGATTTATGGGAAAATTTCCAATAATTTCCTAAAACTTCGGAAAAGAATCTTTGCAGATTTCAAATAAAAATTGTATGGCTATTTAAGAACTCTGAAATGTTGAAAAGGAATAAAAAAAATTCCTAAGATTCGTGGAAAAATTTCAAATGATTTTTTATTTTGACAAATTAATTTTTAACCAAAATTTGAAAAGACTTCAAAACATTTCTAAAAACGTCGAAAAATACGGGAAGATTTTAGTGTAAGTTTTTTTTTCAATTTTCAGGATTTAAATTTTTTTTAGAAAAACTTTGCATTATTATAAAAGATATTTCGAAGTTACAAAAAGATTAGAAAATAATGTAAATCTTAAGAAGATTTCAAACAATTTGAAACAAAATTAAAATTAATTTTGAACGAATATATAGTTAAAAAGATTTTAAAACACTTCAAAAGGTTTCCAAAATTGTAAAAAAAGAATCTGGAAGATTTTACGGCAATTTTAAGAAAAATTGAAGTCAGTTTAAAAGATATTAAGGTCCGCAAGAAGCCCTAAATATCCTTTAAACTAACTCGAATTTTTCCTTTCATTTTGTGAAATAAAAAAATTATACTCTTTTGAAAATTTGAAATTTTTAAAAATCTTCTTAAATCTTTTCAAGAATCTTTTTTGGCTGAATTCAACTATTTTAAATTTTAAATATTTTCATTTGAAATATCAAATATTATATTTTTCGTTGAGAATTAATCTTTTTCGGTTAAAAATTAATCGAATTGGTTAAAAGTTAAACTACTTCCTCTAAAAAAATTTTTTTTTTTAAATCAATTATATTAGTTAAAGATTCGTTTCTTTTGAAAAACATTTCTCCTTTAGTGGTGAAATGAATTCAACTCTTTTTGATTTAAAATAAAAAAACTTTTTTAGTTAAAATATGAAAGCTATTACAATTTTCGTTGAGAATTTCTTCTTTTTTTTCGTTGAAGATTCAATTACTTGGTTGAAAATGAACTTTTTTGTTGAAGTCATGTATTTGAAATCTAAAATCTTGTCTGAAAGTCTAGCTTGCGAGAATATTTATTTACAAGAAGTATTTACATATTTTTTAAGAGTATTTTTAGTATTTTTTCAAATGTAAACCTTTGATTCCATTTACCAATACTGGATGCAATATATTTTTAGGTAAAACCCGAGTAGCAAAATTTGTCAAAAAAGCGAAATATGTTGGAAATTGTGAAAAGTTGACAGATGGACTAATGAAATCCATTCAGTGCTTAAATTCATACACAGTCCATTTCTTCTGCTCGCATTTTCGCCTGTTTGTACATTCTTTTGTAAAATTTTTCCAAGTTCTTGTAAAATCCTGGCCTTCCTCGATTGTGGGAATAATCAGAATAAGGTTCACAAACACAGGCACTAAAAATTCAAGAATGATAATTTAATTTCTGAAATATTAAATTTGAGGTATTTATAATAATTAAATACCTGTCTTTGCAATAGTCACTCGTACAAGCGAGCCTTTCATTAGCTGTTTGTATTCTTCGCATCTTGTCCTTCAAACTGAAATGTCATCAAGTTTTAAATATATTAAAAGTCTCCTATTATATTTTTGATTGAGAAATCATATTTTTGGTTAAAAATGTTATTATTTGATTGAACATTCATCTTTGGTAGAAAAGTCATCTTTTTGGTTGAAAGTTAATTCTTTTCAATTGCAAAGTCTACTATTATAATTTTGGTTCAGAATTAATCTCTTTTGTTGAAAAATTAAGTTTTTAATTGAAAATTCAACTATTTTAAGTAATTTATCAAAAATTCCTTTTTTGGTTGAAGATTCATCTCTTTGGTTGAAGTATCAACTATTACGTGTTTCGTTGAGAGTTCATCTTTATTGCTTGAGAATTCATTTATATAGTGGTTGAAAATTCAACTACCAGTTGAGAGTTGAACTACTGTGTTAAAAATTCATTCTTTGGTTGAAGATTCACCATTTTCGTTGAAAATTCACGTATTTTGTTGAAAATTCATCTTTTTGCTTTGAAAATGGAACTATTTTGGAAGAAAAGTAAACTATTCGTTTCAAAAAAATATTTTTTGGTAGAAAATTCAACTGTTTTATGGCAAATTCATCTCCTTTGGTTGAGTATTCAGCTATTTGGTTAAAAATTAACTTTTTATTGAAAATTAACTCTTTTGTAGAAAAGTCGTCTTTTTGGCGTGAAAATTCAACATTTTTGTTAAAAATTAAGTGTTGTGTTGAAAATTCATTTTGCCGGGTTGAAAATTCAACTGTTTTATAGAAAAGACGTCTTCTTTGGTTTGACAATTCAATAATTTTGTAGAAAATTCAACTATTTAGTTAAAAATTAACTTTTGTGTTGAAAATTCATATTTTCGGTTTGAAAATTCAACTGTTTTATAGAAAATTAAAATATTTGGTTGAAAATTAAATTTTGTGTTGAAAAGTTATATTTTCGGGTTGAAAATTCGACCGTTTTATATCAAAGTCGTCCTTTTGGCTTCAAAATTCAACAATTTTATTCAAACTTCAACTGTTTTTTTGAAAATTAACTTTTGTGGGGAAAATTCATATTTTCGGATTAAAAATTAAACTGTTTTATAGAAAAATCGTTTTTTTGGCTTGACAAATCAGTAATTTTGTAGAAACTTCAACTATTTTGTTGAAAATTAGCTGTTTTGTTGAAAATTCATATTTTGAGTTTACAATTCAACTATTTTGTAGAAAATTTATACATTGGGTTTGAAACTTCAACTGTTTTGTAAAAAATTCATCTTTTTGGATTAAAAATTCAATAATTTGGTTGACATTTTATTTTCTTTCTTGTCTGAAAAATCTTTTTGTGAAAATTCATCTCTTTTGTTAAAGATTCGTCTTTTCTGGTTGAATATTCACCTTTGTAGGTTGTAAATTCAACTACTTTGTTAAAAAATAACATTTTTATTGAAAATTTAACTGTTTTGTAAAAGAAAGTCATCTTTTTGGCTGGAAAATTCAATAATTTTACAAAAACTCTAATTATTTTGATAAAAATTAACTTTGTTATTGAAAATTCGTACTTTTGGATGGAAAATTCATCTGTTTTGTAGAAAATTCATCTTTGTGGCTTGAAAATTAAATAACTTGGTTGAATTTTCATCTCCCTTGACTGAAAAATCTTTGTTGGTTGTAAAATGAACTCTTTTGTTAAAAATTGGTATTTTCGGTTTAAACATTCATCTTTTTAGATTGTAAATTCAACTATTTGATTACAAATCCACCTTTTTTGTTGAAAATAATCTATTTTGCATGAAAGGTAATTTGGTTGCAGGTGCTACTATTTGATGAAAAATTAATTCTGTTGTTGGTATAAATTCAACTCTGTGGTTGATAAATCATCTTTCTTGGTTAAAAATTAACTTTTTTGTTGAAAATTCATCTTTTCGGGTCTAAAAGTAAAATGTTTTCTAAAAAGTTCAACTTTTGAGCTTGAAAACTCAGCTCTTTTGTTTCAAGTTCATCTCTTTCGGTAAAAAAGGTATCTTTCTTAGTTGAAAATTCAACTACTTTGTTAAAAATGCAATATATTTTGAATTGAGCTGTAATGAATATTGTACTTCCATTAATTAAAAGAAAAGGAATTTATTCCCCTATTATTTCCCTATTTTCGTGAAAAATCACCCTATTTCCCCTGTTTGAGATAATTTTGGGCTGTGAAGTCTGTAATGATTATGTTGTAATTTAAAATTTAAATCTTACACGGAAATTGACGGTTCTTGTTGTAAAGAAGGAGCACTATTTGGTCTGCAATCGCAATCATCTTCTCTTTCTATATGAGAATTATGAGAACTTCTCATAGATTCATAAACCCCTGATGATGAATGTTTATTAATGTTCCACAAATTTTTATTCCAGCAAGGCTCCCCTTTTTCTTGAGGATGTTCGGAAAAATAACACTTATATTTTGAGCAAACAGGACAGCTATCGAATTTGTGACTTTCTCTAGCTATTGAACTTTTCTGAGACTGTGAGCAGCTGCATTTGTGTCTTTTCGATAATTTGTGGTAACATTGATCGGATGGAGTTTCCGTGTGGCTATCAGAAGTAACTGGAGAACAAGATCTTGCTGCTTTCATTCTGGTTACTTTCTTACACCTGGGGGAGAAGAAAAATTGAATTTTATCAAAAGATAATATTTTTCCTTTTAAAACATTTTTAGGTTTCACAATATTTTATTTATTCCCCTCTTTTGTCTAGAATTCATATTTTTCCTCTGTTTTCAAGAAATTTCCCATTTTACCCCTTTTTTCGTTTCTTCGCTTGAGTGCGAACAACCCAATAAGAAAATACAACTATTTTTGGTTGAAGTTTAATCATTTTTGTTTTAAAATTCGATCACTTTTTTGGAAATTGTTTTTTTCAATTGTTGAAAATTCACCTTGTTTTGTTAACTAATTTTGTTAACTTCTTCGTTGAAAATTCAACTATTTTGTTAATAAGTCATCTTTTATTGTTGAAAATTCAACTGTTTTGTTTAAAATTTGTCTTTTTCAATAAAAAATGCATCTTTGTGAATTAAAAATTCATCTTTTCCGGTATAAAAGTATTTTTTGTTGATAATTCATCTTTGTAGGTTGAAAATTCAACTATTTGATTAAAAATTCAAATATTTTGTTGAAAAAACGTACCATTTGTTTTAAAGATTAACTATTTAGTTTTGAATGGAACTGTTTGGTTTAAAATAATTTTATTTTTATCATTCTACTATTCGGTTGAAAATTCATCCCTCTTGGTTGAAAATTAACTTTTTTGTTGAAAATTCATCTTTTCGGTGTAAAAGTTAACTGTTTTATAAAATATTCGATTTTCTAGCATGAAAACTCAACTATTTTGTCGAAAATTTACCTCTTGCAGTAGCAAATTCATTTTTATGGTTAAAAATTCAACTGCTTTGTTGAAAATTCAACTTTTTGGGTTAAAAATTCATCTTTTTTGATAGAAAAGTCTTTTTTAGCGTGATAATTCATCTTTTTAGGTTGAGAATTCAACTATAACTATTTGGTTAAAAATTAAAATATTTTGTTAAAAATTCGTCTTTTTTATTTTAAAGTTGAACTATTTGGTTGTAAATGGCACAGTTTGATTTAAAACATTTTTTTTATAATTCAACTATTCGGTTGAAAATGCATTTCTCTTTGTTAAAAATTAATTTTTTGGTTGAAAATTCATTTTTTGTGTTTGCTTAAAAATTAATTTTTTTAACTAAAAATTTAGCTGTTCCATTTTTGGTTGAAAATGGATCGTTTTTAGTTGAAAATTCAACTTTTTGGTTCCAAATTCATGTATTTCGTTGAAAATTCGCCGTTTTTCTAGAAAATTATTTTTCTTGGTTAAAAGCAAACTATACTTGGTTGAAGATTAACTATTTTTTGAAAATTCGTTTTTTTTTTATTTCAAAATAAATCCTTTTAACTGAAAATTTTACTGTTCCGCTTTTGGTCGAAATTTGATCATTTTTTAGTTGAAAATTCTTATTTTTTAGTAGAAAATTATTCATCTTGGTTGAAAATCAATATTCTTGGTTGAAAATTCATCATTTTGGTTGAAATTTTACTCTGGATGAAAAATGAACTATTTAGTTGAAAATTAATTTTTTGTGTATGTTTCAAAATTAATTGTTTCAACTGAAGATTTAACTGTTCCATTTTTGTTTGTAAATTGATAGTTTGTAGTTGAAAATTCAACTTTTTGCTTGAAAATTCATGTATTTCGTTGAAAATTCGCCTTTTTTAGTAGAAAATTAATCTTCTTGGTTGAAAATTCAACTATACTTGGTTGAATGTTTAACTAATTAGTTAAAAATGCACTTTTTTTGTTGAAAAGTCTTTTTTTTCTTTCAAAATAAACCTGCTAAACGGAAAATTTAACTGTTCCACTTTTGGTCAAAAATTAATCTTTTTTTAGTTGAAAATTCATGTATTTTGTTGAAAGCTCGCCTTTCTTAGTAGAAAATTAATCTTCTTGGTTGAAAATTAATCTCTCCGGTTAAAAAATTAATTATTTTGTTGAAAATTCATTTTTTGGTTGAAGATTCATCAATTCAGTTGAAAATTAATCTCTTTGGTTGAAAAATGAACTATTTTGTTGAAAATTCGTATTATATTGAATTCAATATAGTACTAGAATGATTTCCCCCTATTTTCCCCGTTTTGAGAGCATGTTGGTACGTGAAGTCTGAATTTGCCAAAAGCATTGGTATTTCTTAATGTAAGAAAAATCTTTTGAGAAAATGTGGTAAAAATATTTACGGGCGACAGGGTTGATGTCTAGATTTGCCTCTACTATGACAAACTTTCCTTTGCCTGATGATTCCTTTTGGAGGATGTTTTCTATTAATGCTTGAACAATTCTGCGAAATATAATGAGTTAAAAAAATTTGTCATTTAAAAAAATTGTATTTGTCATCATAAAGTCAATATTATTTACCTTGGAATGAATTACTTTAGGATTAACTACATAAGGTCCCGTCGTATTAGAGTCGCAAATTCCCAAAACTTCTTCCACTACTGTCTTAGTTGAAACTTCTATTTTTGGTGCCAGGATTCCCTTTAAAAAATGCATTTTTTTATTTTTATCCTCTTAATAGACCTCACAGACCAGTCCCTATATCTCCTACTGTACCCTATATTCAGTTGAGGTCCCTAAAGTACCCTATTTGCAAGATTTGGTCCCTATGGTACCCGATTTGCAGTCCATAATGGAACTTTAAAAAAATTTATAATAAGATCAAAGCTTCCTAGAGTCAGGGATTTTGAGAAAAATAGCAAAAGTCAGGGAATTTCTGTAAGAAGTAACTGTAAAAAAATAATCAGGGGTGCCACACAGTCACTATTAGTCACTTTTTTCTCAAAGCACTTTTTAGTCATTTTTCTTTTAATAAAACACCATTTTCGAGAGCTTTCAATTTGAAATATTTCAGGGAATTTAAAAAAATACCAGGGAATTATTAATTAATTTTATTAATTTGGAGGGATTTCAAAGCGTTTGAAATATTTTAGGGTAAAGAATTTTCTAGAGTTCCGGAAAAAATATCATCATAGATTTTCGCGAGATTTTATAATATTTTAGTGAATTTAAAAGAATTTATTCACGAGACGTGAGGTATTTTGTACGGTTTCAAAGATTTGAAGATTTGAAATTATTTGTTGGAGTTCTTTTGAACTTTTTAAATTTACTTGAATTATTCTAAATTTACTCAATTTTACTTCATTTAATAGATATTTTTGAATTTTTCAATGTTTGTAATTAATTGATTCTGAGGATCAATTGATAAAATAAGGAAAGGATTTGAGATATTTTAAGATATTTTTTCAAATTCCTTGGCATTTTCAAGAGTTTTAAAAAATTTCAAGGCATTTCAGAAGATTTTAAAGGATTTGAAATATTTCAGGTTATTTAAAAAAATTACAAAGAAATTTTTATTTTATTTTAGTAATTTAATGGGATATCAAAGAATGTGAAATATTTGAGGGTATTGTCAAAGTTTCCCAGGCATTTTCAAGAGCTTTAAAAAGTTTCAAGGAATTTCAAAAGATTTCGAAGGATTTGAAATATTTTAGGAAATTTTAAACGGTTCCCAGACTTTTTTTTTTATTTATTTCAATAATTTTAAGGGATTTCAAAGATTTTGTAATATTTTAGGGTATTTTAAAAGATTCCAATGCATTTTCAAAAGATTTAAATAATTTCAAGGGATTTTCAAGGGTTTTAATAATTTTAGGAGATTTTAATATTTTAATGGATTTCAAAGAATTTATACAAAAGAAGTGAAGGATTTCATAGGATTTCAAATATTTAAAGAGATTTTAAAATATTTGTTGCAATTCATTTGGAATTTGCGCTGAATTCTTATTAATTTATCATGAATTATTTTTAATTCTTTTGAATTTCTCTAAATTCACTCAATTCACTGGATTTTTAAAAAGCTTTTGTTTAATTAATCTTGAAGTCTTTAAAACCCATCTTAAATTCTTAGGCCTTTCATCAGATTATTTCAAATTCTCTCTAATTTTTCTAAACTCATTTCAAACTTACTCAATTCAATGCATTTTTTATACTCTTGAGTTGTTTTAAATGCACTTGATTTAAAAAAAAATCAGTTTGATTTTTTATGAATGTCATCGAATTCTTCTCGTTTCCCTTAAATTCCTCTAAACGCATTCCAATTTTACGGAAATCAATGGAATTATTTTGATTTAAAAAAAATTCTAATTAATTTAAATTGTTTTGAAGTCATCAAGCCATTTTTTTGTTAGAAATTAGTAGGGTTTCAAAGATTTGAAGAGATTTGGAATTATTTTTTGAAATTCACCCTGATGTCTTTGAAATTCTCTTAAATTTGTTTAATTTACTTGAATTTTTCTAAATTTACTCAATTTTACTTAATTTAATGCATTTTTTTTTAATTAAAATTTTTTTTATTTAATTGATCCTGAAGTCTTTTATCCTTACCTTGAATTCTTAGGCTCTCCCTTAAATTCCTCTAAATTCGCTCAAGTTTTGCTGAAATAAATGGATTTTTTCGATTAAAAAAAAATTCCAATTCATTTAAATTCTTTTGAATTGTTTTGTAGTCATTAGGTACTTTTTTGGTTAGAAATTAGTAGGGTTTCAAAGATTTGAAGAGATTTAAAATTATTTTTAGAAATTCACCTTTTATTAATTTACTCTCATTTCTTTGAAATTTTCTTGAATTTGTTTAATTTACTCGATTTTTTCTAAATGTACTCAATTCTACTTAATTCAATGCATTTTATTAATTTTTAAAAATGTTTATTTAATTGACCCTGAAGTCTTTTAACCTCACCTTGAATTCTTAGATATTTCATCAAATTCTTTTGAATTCCCTTGAATTTTTCGAAGCTTATTTCAACAGGTTACTGAATTCAATTATATGTTTTATATTTTTAAATTGTTTTCAATTTATTTGAATTTTTTTTTAATTTACCTTGAATTTTCATGACATTTTTTTATCGAATTCTTCTCGTTTCCCTTAAATTCCACTAAATTGACTCAACTTTTACTGAAATAAATGGATTTTTTCGTTTCAAAAAAATTTCCAATTCATTTAAATTCTTTTGAATTGGTTTGTAGTCATTAGGCACTTTTTTGGTTAGAAATTAGTAGGGTTTCAAAGATTTGAAGAGATTTGACATTATTTTTTGAAATTCACACTGAGTTCTTATTAATTATTTACCATGAATTCTCTTAAATTCTTTGGAATCCCCTTGAATTTCTTTAATTCACTTGAATTCTTTTAAATTTACTCAATTCTACTTAATTCAATGGATTTTTTTGAATTTTTAAAAGTTTTTATTTAATTGATCTTGAAGGCTTTTAACCTCACATTTAATTTTTAGGCATTTCATCAAATTCTTTTGATTTCCCTCGAATTTTTATAAGCTCATTTCAAAGTTACTGAATTCAATGAAGTTTTTTTTATATTTTTAAGTTGTTTCCAATTCATTTCATTTTTCTTAATTCACCTTGAATTTTTATGAGTTTTTTTGATCGAATTCTCTTCTTTTTCCCTTAAATTTCTCTAAATTCATTCCAATTTTACGGAAATCAATGAAATTATTCTGATTTAAAAAAAAGTCCTATTATTTTAAATTCTTTTGAATTGTTTTGAAGTCTTTAGGCACTTTTTATGGTTAGAAATTAGTAGGGCTTTAAAGGTTTGAAGATATTTGAAATTATTTTTTGAAATTCATTCTGAATTCTTATTAATATACCCTGAATTATTTTAAATTATCTTGAATACTTTTAATTCACTTGAATTTTTTTAATTCATTTGAATTCTTTTCAATTCATTTGAATTCTTTTAAATTTATTCGATTCTACTTAATTCAATGGATTTTTAAAAATTATTTAAAGTTTTTATTTTATTTATCCTGAAGTCTTTTAACCTTGCCTGGAATTCTCATTTCATTAAGTTACTGAATTCAATGAAGTTTTTTTTATATTTTTAAGTTGTTTTCAATTCAATTGATTTTTTTTTAATTCTCCTTGAATTTTTATGAGTTTCGTCTGCTTCTTCTCGTTTCTCTTCAATTCCTCTAAATTCACTCAAGTTTTACTGAAATAAATTGATTTTTTCGGTTCAAAAAAAAATTCCAATTCATTTAAATTCTTTTGAATTGTTTTGTAGTCATTAGGCACTTTTTTGGTTAGAAATTAGTAGGATTTCAAAGATTTTAAGAGATTTAACATTATTTTTTGAAATTCACCCTGAATTCTTATAAATTTACCCTGAATTCTTTTAAATTCTTTGAAATTTCCTTTAATTTCTTTAATTCACTTGAATTCTTCTAAATTTACTCAATTCTTCTTAATCCAATGGATTTTTTTGAATTTTTAAAACTTTTTATTTAATTGATCACCTTGATCACCTTGAATTCTTAGGCATTTCATCAAATTCTTTTGAATTCCCTTGAATTTTACTAAGCTCATTTCAATAAGTTACTGAATTCAATGAATTTTTTTAATATTTTTAAGTTGTTTTCAATTAATTTTTTTTTTAATTCACCTTGAATTTTTATGAGTTTTTTTTATAGAATTCTCTTATTTTCCCTTAAATTCCTCTAAAAGCATTCCAATTTGACTGAAATAAATGGATTTTTTCGGTTCAAACAAAATTTCCAATTCATTTAAATTCTTTTGAACTGTTTTGTAGTCATTAGGCACTTTTTTGGTTAGAAATTAGTAGGATTTCAAAGATTTGAAGAGATTTGACATTATTTTTTGAAATTCACCCTTAATTCTTATTAATTTACCCTGAATTCTTTTAAATTCTTTGAAATTCCCTTGAATTTCTTTAATTCACTTAAATTCTTCTAAATTTACTCAATTCTTCTTAATTCAATGGATTTTTTTGAATTTTTAAAAGTTTTTATTTAATTGATCACCTTGAATTCTCAGGCATTTTACCCAATTCTTTTGATTTCCCTTGAATTTTACTAAGCTCATTTCAATAAGTTACTGAATTCAATGCATTTTAAAAATATTTCTAAGTTGTTTTTAATTAATTTTTTTTTAATTCACCTTGAATTTTTATGACTTTTTTATAGAATTCTCTTCTTTTCCCTTAAATTCCTCTAAAAACCTTCCAATTTTACTGAAATAAATGGATTTTTTCGGTTCAAACAAAATTTTCAATTCATTTCAATTCTTTTGAATTGTTTTGTAGTCATTAGGCACATTTTTGGTTAGAAATTAGTAGGATTTCGAAGATTTGAAGAGATTTGACATTATTTTTTGAAATTCACCCTGAATTCTTTTAAATTCTTTGAACTTCCCTTGAATTTCTTTAATTCACTTGAACTCTTCTAAATTTACTCAATTCTTCATAATTCAATGGATTTTTTTGAATTTTTAAAAGTTTTTATTTAATTGATCACCTTGAATTCGTAGGCATTTCATGAAATTCTTTTGAATTCCCTTGAATGTTACTAAGCTCATTTCAATAAGTTACTGAATTCAATGAATTTTGAAAATATTTGTAAGTTGTTTTTAATTAATTTTTTTTTTTAATTCACCTTGAATTTTTATGAGTTTTTTTTATCGAATTCTCTTCTTTTCCCTTAAATTCCTTTAAATTCATTCCAATTTTACGGAGATCAATGAAGTTATTCTGATTTAAAAAAAAGTGCTATTCACTTAAGTTCTTTTGAATTGTTTTGAAAACTTTAGGCACTTTTTTGGTTAGAAATTAGTAGGGCTTTAAAGGTTTGAAGAGATTTGAAATTATTTTTTGAAATTATTTCTGAATTCTTATTAATATACTCTGAATTATTTTAAATTCTCCTGAATACTTTTAATTCACTTGAGTTTTTTCAATACATCTGATTTTTTTTAAATTGATTTGAATTCTTTTAAATTTATTCAATTCTACTTAATTCAATGGATTTTTAAAAATTATTTAAAGTATGATTTCAAAGATTTGAAGAGATTTGACATTTTTTGAAATTCACCCTGAATTTTTAATAATTTACCCTGTATTCTTTTAAATTCTTTGAACTTCCCTTGAATTTCTTTAATTCACTTGAACTCTTCTAAATTTACTCAATTCTTCTTAATTTAATGGATTTTTTTGAATTTTTAAAAGTTTTTATTTAATTGATCACCTTGCAATCTTAAGCATTTCATCAAATTATTTTGAATTCCCTTGAATTTTACTAAGCTCATTCCAATAAGTTACTGAATTCAATTAATTTTTTAAATATTTCTAAGTTGTTTTCAATTCATTTGAACATTCCAATTTTACAGAAATAAATGTTTTTTTTTTTATTTAAAAATTTGTTTCCAATTAATTTGAATTATTTTGAATTGAACTTGAATTGTTTTAAAGTCTCATGAATTTATCCTGAATTTTCTACCCGTTGAGTGCGAAAAAAGTACCCTTTGGTCCCTATATTTTGTCGCATAGGAACTGTGAGGCCTGTTTTAATTCTTTTGCTTTCAGACAAATGGAATTGAAAACCTACGGGGAAAAATTTGGTAGGCTCCATCAGTAAATCGACATCAACTCCAGCCAGCAATCCTTTAAAACAAGGAGAAGGATACAACAAATCCGCCAGGTTGGTTTCAAATGTGCCCAGAATCACAAAAGCACTCGTGGAATCAGCCCATTGCAGTAACTCTGCATAAAAAAATTCCTCCTCTAAATTTCGTTGCAGAGAAGCAAGTGAAGTCACTCCAGCAAAAACCATCTTAAAAGTAAATTTGTCATGGAACAACAAAGGAAAAATTGGTGAAATTCGATGGGATTCAATAGACGATTTTAAGGTACTTATCCGAAGGGCCACTTTGCCATTGGGACAGAGCCAAACCCCAGGACATGTGATCTAAAAAAAGAATTTTTGGAATTTTAATAGTGAAATTAATTGAGAGATGTTTAGAGAAATGTAATGGTACCCACAGCGTGTAAATCGATTTCTACTTTGACGGAGAATCCTCTTCCTGACATGATTTTATGGTTTATTTTCTTGATTCTGTCAAATGTCTCATGATGGATGGAATTAGTCTCGGATCAAATTAAAAAATTTCTTGTTTGCTTGAAGAAAACTGATTTTTTTTCCTTTTCGAGACATCTGTGTTGGCTCAAGAAATTTGAGTGAAAAGTTTGTCAGAAATGATTAGAAAGAAAAGGTACAAACACTTTGGACTTTTTTCTGTGCCATTGCGTAAGGACCAGGATGGTCGGGTCCGTTGCCAGGATACAGGGACATAACAACAGCTGTATTGAATTTCGAAAATTCAATTTCTTAAAACACGTGGCGAAACTTCTTGATTAAAAAAAAAATAATAATTCAGGGTAGCCACTAAACCGGGAAATGACCAGGATTTTTTTTAACATGGAA
Source organism: Andricus grossulariae (assembly GCA_011634705.1). Taxonomy (NCBI): domain Eukaryota; kingdom Metazoa; phylum Arthropoda; class Insecta; order Hymenoptera; family Cynipidae; genus Andricus; species Andricus grossulariae. The sequence continues at coordinate 405,713 of JAABKJ010000266.1, forward strand.
AAACCGGGAAATGACAGTGAATTTATTTTTTGCCCGGGAATTTTACAAGTTTTTAGAAGAATAATCTATCCAATCGCTTGAAATATCACAAAAGTTTTATATCACATGATATAATGCAATTTAAAAAAGATTGATTTCAACACTTGGTTTGTTCAGTTCATTTCTTAACTTAAAAGAAGACTTACACAATTAAAAAAAATAAAGCGTTTGAAATGGAAAATTCGGGATAAAAAATGTTTTGAGTTGATCAACTGTAAATATCGATTTATTAATGATTTTTTAAATTGAACTGTATTTTCAGTATTAAAAATTGAACAGTAATTTATAGGATGATTTTGAATCTGTTTAAAATTAAACAATTTACCATTTTTTAATGTTATAAATTGAATAGTTAAAATAGTTAAATTTTCGACCAAAGAGATCAATTTTCAACTAAAATTATGAATCTTCAAAACAATTAATTTTTAACAAAGTTATGTCAACTAAAATAATGTTAATTTGAAATGAAAAACAGTTGAGTTTTACAAATAAGAGGAATTATCAACAAAATAGATGCATCATAAACCAAACAAGATTATTTTTAACCAGTTTCATTTTTAACAAAAAAATACTTAAATTTCTATCAAAACGGATCAATTTTAAAACGAAAAATACGAATTATCAACCAAATACATGAATTTTCAGTAAAATAGTTGAATCTTCCACTTAAAAAAAATCAATTTTCAACCAAAAATGGAATAGTTCAATTTTTATTTGAAAACATTTATTTGCAACTCAGAAAAATCGAATTTTCAACAAAATAGATAATAAAATACTGAAAATATTATTTTTCTATAAAAAATGCAATAGTTAAATTTTCAATTACAAAAATTAATTTCGAACCAAATAAAATTTTCAATCAAAAAGATGAATTTTCAACTAAAGTGATCAAAGGGAAATTTTTTATTGAGTCGGAAGGAAGGAAATTTTGTTTTTCAATTTTTTCTGAATTGCAAGCAGAAGAAAGTTTTGTTATTTTAAGATTTGTATAGAGTTGGAAGGAACAACATTTTTTTTTTCTTCTAGATTGGACGAGACCCTTTTTTTAGCATTTTTGTTGAGTTGAGAGGAGGAACTTTTTATTTTCAATTTTGTTTCTGAATTGAAAGAGGGTAATTTTTTTTCTCATTTTTATTGATTTGTTAGGGAGAAAATTTTGGGCTTCCATTTTTCTTGAGTTGGATGAGGGAAATTTTTTTGTTTTTAAGATTTTTATCTTAGAAAATTTGTTTAGGAAATTTTGGTTTGCAAGTTTTTTTAATCTGTAAGAGCTATTTCTTTTGTTTTGAAAATTTTTATTGCGATGGAAAGGAGGAAATTTTGTTTAGTAATTATTTTTCTAAATTGGAAGAGATAAATTTTTTCTTTTCAACATTTTTTGAGTAGAGGGGAGCAAATTTGTCATGCTCAACATTCAGATGATGGCGTGAAACTTTTTATTTTCAATTTGATACTGAATAAAAGAGGGACATGTTTTATTTTTAACATTTTTATTAATGTAAGTTAAAAGCGAGGATTATTTTTAATTTAGAGTTTTGATTGAAAATTAAAAATTTTGCAGTTTAATGGCATTTAATTTCGAATTGTTTAAATGGGAAGTGTTGAAAGCTTCTATTTTATAGGTGTAAATTATTAATGGTTTGAATTAAAAATTTCGAAATCAAAAATTTTCCAACTAAAAATATCAATTTTAAACCAAAAATGGAATAGTTATATTTTGATGACGATGATGAATTCAAAATTAAAGTGATGAGAGGGAAATTTTCAATTAAAAAAATTAATTTCGAACCAAATAAAATTAATTTTCAACAAAGTAGTTTCATTTTCAATCAAAGAGATGATGTTTCAACTAAAGTGATCAAAGGGAAATTTTTTATTGAATTGGGAGGAAGCAAATTTTGGTTTTCAATTTTTTCTGAATTGAAAGCAGAAAAAAGTTTTGTTATTTTAAGATTTGTATAAAGTTAGAAGGAACAATATTTTGTTATTTTTTTCTAGATTGGGCGAGGTCCTTTTTTAGCATTTTTGTCGAGTTGAGAGGAGGAACTTTTTATTTTCAATTTTGTTTCTGAATTGAAAGAGGGTAATTTTTTTTCTCATTTTTATTGATTTGTTAGGGAGAAAATATTGGGCTTCCATTTTTCTTGATTTGGATGAGGGACATTTTTTTGTTTTTAAGATTTTTATCTTAGAAAATTTGTTTAGGAAATTTTTATATGAGGAAATTTTGGTTTGCAAGTTTTTTTAATCTGCAAGAGGTATTTCTTTTGTTTTGAACATTTTTATTGCGATGGAAAGGAGGAAATTTTGTTTAATAATTATTTTTCTAAATTGGAAGAGGTACATTTTTTCTTTTCAACATTTTTTGAGTAGAGGGGAGCAAATTGGGAAGTGTTGAAAGCTTCCATTTTATAGGTGTAAATTATTAATGGTTTGAATTAAAAATTTCGAAATCAAAAATTTTCCAACCAAAAATATCAATTTTCAACCAAAAATGAAATAGTTAAATTTTCGGTTTCAAAATTAATTCTAAGGCAAAACAAACAAATTTTCAACGTGATGAATTTTCAATTAAAGTGCTGAGAGGGAAATGTTTTATTTCAAATTTTTTTGTTCAGTTGGAAGGGAGACAATTTTGGGTTTCAATTTTTTCTGAATTGAAAGCAGAGGAAAGTTTTCTTTATTTTAAGATCTTTATAGAGTTGGGAGGATTGCAATTTTTTTATTTATTTATTTTTTCCAAATTTGAAGAGGCCCTTTCTTTAGCATTTTTGTATAGTGTTGACAAGAGGAAAATTTTATTTTCAATCTTTTTTCTGAATTTGAGGAAGGTAATTTTTTATTTTTCTCATTTTTATTCAGTTGAAAGGGATGAAATTTTGGTTATTAATTATTTTTCTGAATTGGAAGAGGTCAATTTTTTCTTTTTAACGTTTTTTGAGTGGAGGGGAGCAAATATTGCATTTTTAACTTTGAGCACTTTAATTCGCAGTTCAGTTTTGACTACTTAAAATGAAAAAATTTTCAGTTATAAGAATTCGTATTTTTTAATTTCTATAACCGTAGAAAATATTTTTACAAACCTCCAAAATACCGGCATTTTTTTCGTCGATTAAAACGGCCACCCTGTAATTATTAATTAAAGATTTCTTTAACTTTAAGCGAGAAATTGAATAATTTATTGTTAATTCAAAATAGACTGAAATTCTAAATTGTTTATTTTAAACTAGTACAGTTTTTAGTGCCAAATTTAAATTTCCTACAACTCGTACATAATTTAACTTCTAAAAGGAACACCAACAAATTTAGTAACTGGCAGTCCTCTGTTAAGATGTCTTAATTTTAATTCTGTTTTTAGAAAGTCGCTTCCTTTCGTTGCGAAATGTAATCTTGGATCCTTTGAACGTGGAATCAGTGGTTCCGTGAACCAACCATAGCTATGAAAATTAAAAATTTTAAATGTTAAAATTAACTTAATAATATTGAAATTAATAAAAATACAATTTTTCAATAATTACTCCATGTTAGCTGTTGGAGGCGGAAATGAATAACGATCTCTTGGTACAGAATTTTCTTTTCTCTCTATTAATTTTAAATAATCTTCGATGATTTCATCCAAGGATAAGGCATCATGTTTGGCATAAAATTTTCCAGTTATCGGTTTTGAGCTGAGAGATGGGATAAATTTTTCCTGTATTCTGATATTTCTATTTTCCTTTTCATATATTTCCGTAAAAAATCTTAATTTTATTGGATCCATGACTTGATAATTCGGTTTCTGAATTTCTCTCTTAATTTGGGTTAATTTCTCTAAATTTGACAACCTGTCATTGACAAAACAGTCTAGTTCTTTTATATAAATAATATTTTCTATTTTGTGAGGTCAAGCAATTTGTAAATTTTGAATTTCCACGCAAAATGTCTTGAGTTCTGATTGGTTAATACTTAGGTCCACGAATGACCGTCAGAGGGCCAATTCTGGCCGGCGCTTCATGTGTTCGCGGGAAAAAGTTGCGTGAAAAAGTTGTTATTTTGTTAATAATAAAGGAATTGCATTGATTATTTTTTGCATGAATTAATTATTCAAGTTAAAAGTGTTCTCGCAGTACTTTAGCAATGGCTGTTCAAGCGAATCAGCAGTTTTCTTTGGGTGAGTATAACCTATAAATGTTTCAACGGTCCACAATTTTTATTCAAAACAAAGAAAAAAATTTTTCTTGTCTAAAAACATTAATTATCCTTTATTTAATGGACTACTGATTAAACCTGCTTTAAAATAAAGATGATATAATATAAAACACACAAGATATTTGGTTATAATTGCTTATAAACATAATTTTCATTCTCACGTGTTCAACAGTCGTTATTTTGTTTATTCTAGAATCTTTTGAATCTTGTTTAAATTTGACGTATTTTATGTGTTTATATCTGATTTACACCTGATTTCCGAGGCAAATTTTGTTTATTTTTTCACAGGTTAATGTGGGAAGGGTCTTGGAAAATTGGAAAGCTACCTCAAAGATATTCAGTTTATACTGATTTTCCATTTTTTGAATTTCTTGGATTGCTTTTAAATTCTTTCAAATCCTTTTGAATTGATTTAACTTTCTTGAAATCTCCGAAGTCGCTCCAAATAGCCAGGTATATCCGAATTCACTGAATATTGGTTAATTTAAACATTTTCAGAGAATTCAGGAAATTACAAATATTCAACTATTTCAGGGAATTTAGTGAATTCAAGGATTTCAGATGCAAGAAATTTAGAATATTCAAGGAATCCCGAAAGTTCTCAAGGAATTCAGAGAATTTAAAGAATTTCAGAAACTTGGAATATTCAAGGAATTTAGAAAATTCAGGAAATTTAGAATATTCCAGGATTTCAAAAAAATAAGAGAAATCGAAGATTTCAGAGAATTTAATGAATTTAAGAGATTTTCAGGAATTCAGAGAATGCAAGGAATTAAGAATATTCAAGGAATTAAAAATATTCAAGGATGTAAGGGATTTCAGAGCGCTTAGGGAATTCTAGGAATTTCAGGAATTCATTATATTCGAGGAATTCAATATATTCCAGGTAATCCAGAATATCCCAGGAATTCAGGGAATTCAGGGAATGCAGGGAATAAAAAATATTTAAGGATTTCAGGGAATTTAGAGAAATCGAAGATTTCAGAGAATTTAAGGAATTCGGAGAATACAAAGAATTTAACATATTCAAGGATTTAAAGGATTTGAAAGCGCTTAAGGAATTCTAGGAATTCAATATATTTCAAAATTCAGAAAATTTATGAATTCAATATATTCCAGGAATTCAGAATATCCAAGGATTTCAGGGAATTCAGAGAATGCAGGAAATGAAAATTATTTAGAGAAATCAATGATTTCATAGAATTTAAGGAAGTTAGAGATTTTCAGGAATTTAGAGAATGCAAAGAATTTAGAATATTAAAGGGTTCACGGGATTTCAAAGCGCTTATGGAATTCTAGGAATTCAATATATTCCAGAATTCAGAAAATTTAGGAATTCAATATATTCCAGGAAATTCAGAATATCCAAGGAATCCAGGAAATTCAGAGAATGCAGGAAATTAAAATTATTTAGAGAAATTTAGAGAAATCAAAGATTTCAAATAATTTGAGGAAGTTAAAGATTTTCAGGAATTCAGAGAATGCAAAGAATTTAACATATTCAAGGAATTCAGCATATTCAAGGATTTAAGGGATTTCAGAGCGCTTAGGGAATTCTAGGAATTTCAGGAATTCAATATATTCCAGGAATTCAATATATTCCAGAAATCCAATATATTCCACGAATTCAGGAAATTTCGGAATTCAGAAATTTAGGAATTCAATATATTCCAGGAAATCCAGAATATCCCAGGATTTCAGGGAATTCAGGGAATGCAGGAAATTAAAAATATTGAACGATTTCAGGGAATTTAGGGAAATCGAAAATTTCAGAGAATTTAAGGAATTCGGGGAATGCAAAGAATTGAAAATATTCAAGGATTTAAGGGTTTTGAGAGCGCTTAGGGAATTCGAGGAATTTAATATGTTCCAGAATTCAGGAAATTTATGAATTCAATATATTCTAGGAATTCAGGAAATTCAGAATATCCGAGGATTTCAGGGAATTCAGAGAATGCAGGAAATTAAAATTATTTAGAGAAATCAAAGATTTCATAGAATTTAAGGAAGTTAGAGATTTTCAGGAATTTAGAGAATGCAAAGAATTTAGAATATTCAAGGGTTTAAGGGATTTCAAAGCGCTTATGGAATTCAATATATTCCAGAATTCAGAAAATTTAGGACTTCAATATATTCCAGGAAATTCAGAATATCCAAGGATTCCAGGAAATTCAGAGAATGCAGGAAATTAAAATTATTTAGAGAAATTTAGAGAAATCAAAGATTTCAAATAATTTG